>PVKS010028188.1:0-26716 GCA_004027875.1 Aplodontia rufa | reverse complement strand
AAAAAAAAAAAATTGACTTTTAAAAAAATTGACTTTTAAAAAAAATTGACAGGTTACAAGTCTAATCAGTTACAAGTGGTTCTATCTCATGAAGATGACTTCCATATTGCTTAAAGTTCCTTAAGTTTTCAAAAAGAACCTCATTGGCTGACTTTCCTCTCAGTGGCTCCGTTTATTCATGACGGTTCTGTTCTGGCATTGAGTGCTGTTGACGACCATGAAACCTAGCCACCTAAATATCCTCAGGGTCATTTCCAGCCAGGCTCCTGGTATCACTGACACTGGGGTTTCTAATAGTTGTAAATTGGGCTCAGGGACATTCTGATCATTTAGGAATAACTTTCATATTTTCTATTAAGCATTCTTCAGATCACACATGCTGCCTTCCAGACATCTTTTTTCCTCCTTCCCACATATATATTCCTGTTCCTCCTGGGTTCTGATGTCTTAGGCATCCAGAGTGAGTGGCCAACAGCTCTGTTAGCCTATTTCATCCTAAGATGTTACGGATGGTCAAGAACAGCCCACAGAAGTTCCAGAGAGAGTAATTTCCGATCTGTGCAGCACAGAACAAAAAACACGGTTGACAATCTGTATTCCAAATACTTGCCATGGAGGACTTTGAATGTTCCCAACACAAAGAAATGATATATCTTTGAGGTGAGGAACAAGTCAGTTACCCTGATCTGATTACTACACTTAGCTTCCATGCACTGAAATATCCCTCCATGTCCCATAAATATGTGCCATTGTTATGCATCAATTAAATTATTATTTAAATTCACCTCATACACATAAACAGAAGACGATATTCTCTCTTTGATAAGAATATTCTTTAATACCCTAACAATGGAGTTGCTAAGTAAGAAACAATAGCATCATAGCCAGATAAGGTGAAAAAGGTCTTGTCTGGGAAGGGGAGATTTGAAGGCAAGGAATTAACTCATTTCCAGGCAAAGACACAGTGACCCATAACACATAATTCTTGGGAAAGAACTGACATTTATTGGCAGGCGCTCTAAGAAGGAAAATTATTCTTAATAGAAAGATTTTTTTAATGCCTAGCAATTTTAAAAATCATGTTAATCTTTACAAGAAACTAATAATCTCTGAGAAAATTCCCAATTAAAAAAAAGGGTAGGGGGAGCTGGAGTGGTGGATTGGTGGTTATGGTGCTTGCCCCTCATGCGCAAGTACACGGGTTCAAACCCCAGCACCCACATACACAACTAAGTGTCAGAGCAACGAAAGCCATGTGAAAAACTCAATAAAAATTGATTATCTCTGTCTCTCTTTCTCTCTCTCTCTCTGTCCTTCTCTCTTTAGGGAAAAAAAAAAGAACTAAGAGCCATGGAGTTCTTTAGCCTTAGACATCACATTTAAGAATCACTACCTTAAGAATCCAATAAAGAAAAACTTAGAAGATTCCTGATACTTCGTGATTACCAGAATGCTGACACCTCAAAAGAATTTTTTGTTTTTCTTGTGGATTTCCACAGAAACCCGTGAAGTACGAGAATTTGTCTTTGGGTTTCTGTGTTTATTTATTCAACAAATATTTGGTGAGCGTTGCTATGTGTCAGGAACTAAGGTAAAAGGTACAGAGCACTGAACAGGCACAACCTTCCCCTAAGGCAAGCTGCAGAATGAACAGGGCTCTCCAGACTGGAGCCATGTGGGGACCTGTCACCTGTCACATTTCTGTCTGTCTGCTTGTCTGTCTATCTCTTCACCTGTACTCAAGTTGCTATTTTAGTGCACTGATTAAGAGAACAAATTCTAGAGTTGGAATGCAAAGTTCATTACCCAGTTCTACTAAGAAAAAAAGAATTTTAATTAATAATTAATAAATAAAATAAATGCTGGAAGAAATCATAACCAATGCTCTTATGCGAAGCAAAACTCTGATAAGAGTCACTTAAACACAAGAATAACCCTCTAAGAGGATTTTTTTGTCACAACTGCATTGTTTTTCCTTAAGAAATATTTTTTACCATATTCTCAGATAATACCCCTTAAATGTTTTAAATAGTGTGTAAATCATTCCTTTCAACCTCACTTTTTCCTCTCCCTGGTGAACTGTTGGTCAAAGAGACAGTTTCATTTTCACTTTTTCAAAATGATAGTATAAAAAAACAGAAGTGAAAGTATGAATCATAATATAATAAGGAGTTCACAGCAAGATATCCATTTATAACTCAGAAAACCATGGGGTATTTCCAAACTGATGTCATTCATAGAAAGAATGCCATGTGTTGTGGAAGAATAAGAAATTTACCTAGGCCCATAGGGGGATTTAGAATACATGTGGGATATTCCCAGCTAATTATTTTTATTTTTAAAAAAATTTCATGTAAAAACCAATCAGTATGTGTTCTCAAATACCCATATTGATTGTCATCTTAGAAATCACAAAGTGAATTCTGAATTATCCTTTGTAATTATAACTGTGACAATGTATGCTGAGATTCTACTTGAGAAAGCATCATACCCATATATAACCCATTTTCTTTAATAAGTTGCATAAGTACCACAATTACCATAAAATCCCATGTAGTTGTTTTACTTGTAAGAAAGACATTGTATAGAAAAAAAATGTAACCTCTGTTCAAATTATTAAAATTGATTATTTTTATTTTACCCTTTTTGGAAGGGAGAAATAAATATAAATCTCACATTTTCCAACCAAAGAATTAAAACAGGATTTTCCTTTCCCTCCACTACATTCTCCTATATTAAGGCTTTTTAAGAATTTTAAAAGGTTATGGTATAGTTAAATAAATGAGTGATGGCAGAGGAGAAACACTCCCCCATAATATTTTCCTTTGGGATGTCTACATGAGCTTGCAGAAAAGCTTTGGCTGTTAGTTCCCCCATATTCGCTGCTGTGTTTGCTGGGTGGTTGGCTGTTTTGACACAGATGCTGATATCCAGCTTTCAGGCCTGCCAGCTTTACCTCTTTTCCGACAGTGTCTATGACACGGTAGAGGTCACTCCATTCACTAATCCTGTTAATATTCTCATCCGCCCTTTGGTTTCTGAAGCTTACCCATGAGTCCAGCAGCTCACTCCTGCCCTGCCCTGACACCTGCTATAAACTACTTTGTCATCTTTCAGTGGGAACACTGATGAATCTGCTAAGGGAAAAAAAAAGTTATTCAATGTGATTGGGGAACAAATTTTTAAAATGTTTCAGAAATTCCACATGCTAAGAAGACTTAAAGATTGAAAGCAACATTTAAAAGTTTTAGAAGAAAGTTTAGGAGACTATCTCATAACAGTAAAGAAAAGATTTCCTAAGATACGAAAAGGTTCATCAGTGTGAATAAATGTACCACAATGACAATGGGAGAGGCTAAGTATGGGTGGGAGATATATGGGAAATATCTACATGTTCCTCTCAATTTTACTCTGAACCTAAAATAAAGCTGCTCTAAAAATATAGTCTCTTAAGAAAAATAAATAAGTTGCAAAGCAGTACACATAAAATAAAAGTCAAACAGAGTTGATTACATCAATAGTTTAGATTGCTATGCATTCAAGACCATAAACAAAGTTAAAAACCAAGTTAGAGGGACTGGAGTGGTGGCTCAGTGGTAGAGCACTTGCCTGGCAAGTGCAAGGACCCAGGTTCAAATCCCAGCACCACATATACAACTAAGTGTCAGAAAAACAAAAACCAATAAAAATTAAATAAAATTGACTCTCTCTCTCATTCTCTCCCTCTCTTTAAAAAAAAAAAGCAAGTTAGAGAGAGAGAGAGAGAGAGATATTTTATAAGACATTATCAATGCAACCTAGAATAAAAAAATCCTGTAAATAAGGAAAAGACAAACGCCCAGTAAATAAATGTACATAAACCTTCAGCTCACAGGATAGAAGTTCTAAATGATCGATGAAGTGATAAGCAAGAAAAACAGCTGTAACTTGATAGAAATGGAAACAAGCAAATTGAAACAAAATATTCCTTCGTGTCCTCCAGACTGGAAAATTTTCAAAAATCTGACATTGATGAGTCATGGTGAAGAATTAGGGGAAATAAGAACTTTTAAATTCTTAATGTTAATTTCTGATGATTAATGAACATCAACATTCTGACATAGGAAACAGATTTGAGAAGAAAAATCTAGGTGACTAGAGTAAATTAGTATAATTTGGAAAATGCTTTGGCAGTTTCTAGCAGTTTCAAGCTCAGGTCCAGCAAGACAAATTTCTAAAGAATAAATTCCAGGAAACACTAGAACAGGGAAAGAAGAATGTTCACTGCCCTTCTTTTCTTTTTTTCCAAATCTAAAATGTGAGAATGGGTCCTATTAGTTTCATTGGCTTCAATATTTCTCTCTGCTACATTCCACTACATTAAAGTTTTTTAATAATTTAAAAAGGTTATGGCATAGTTAAATAAATGAGCGATAGTACAGAGGAGAAACACTCCCCAAGAATATTCTCCTTTGGGTTGTCTACCCCTTTCTTACCACAGTTGGAAATCAACCGACCCTATCTACTTGGTCCTGACTTCCGCTTCTATCCTCCCTACACTCACTGTCCCCATAGGAGATCTCTTTATAACTTGGAATATTCGCTTCCTACACGTCTCCTGCCCAAATGCTTTATCTAGACCGAAAATCCTCCTTTATTTTGCCATTTCTGACAATCTTGACTAACTTCCCCTTTAGACTTAAGCTAATGGAAATTAATAGCCAGAAACATTACCTGCTCACACGTTGCAGGACCAACTACCTGCTTGAATGAGATGGAATAAAGAGAAGAGAAAAAGTACAGATGAGTAACTTCAAACATTACCCTGCCACAGTCTTCTCCTAGAAAATTACTGGGCAGCAAACTGATGCCCAGCTCTGCAGGTAGATTGAGGGAAGGAAGCCTGGATGTCCATCCAGCAAATATGCTGAAAGTTTCATCTGGAAGTTTCTACGCATACCTAGAGTAGCTTTATCCTCATCTATCAACAACCCTTTATTCTCTTTATCCTCACCACACCCTAAGGTTTCAAGCTTGTCACAGGTAAGGGAAGAACTTCTCCTGAGGCAGGATATTACTACAAGTTTCCACATACCTGAGGATATCACTATCCTGGACACTTTTAAAATGACAGTACAGAAAGAGGGGCTTTCAGCAACTACAGGTAGGTTGGGTGCCCCAGCCATCTCCTCCTGCTCCTTAGACAACATCCTCTTCCAAATCTCCGTGCTCTGTGCTCCGTCAAGGCTCCCATGTAGGGGGATGCTGTGCGCCTGCCTGCCCTGTTGGTGTCTAGCCAAACTCTCACCCAACGACTTTCAACATGTTGGTGTTCTTTCCTCTTCTATTCCCCTCTGTTTCCCTCTTCTGATATAATAAATAAGTGAGCGAAACACTAAAAGTCCTCTCACACCTCCCATAGGTAACAAATACAGAAAGTCAGATACATATCTGGCCTATTTTCTCTTTGGTCATCCACATAACCTGTTTTTAGGTTTTGAATTGTTTAGCACAGTGAGTTTTTGAGATATTTATATGTCCATATATATATATATATGTACATATATCTATGTATGTGTATATACACATACAGAGAATGTAAAATTGGTGCATTAGTTTTTAAAGAGATAATCAATTTTATTTATTTTTCCATTTTGCCTTTGCTTCTCCAACAGTTGCGTATGTGGTGCTGGGGTTCGAACCCAGACCCTTGCACTTGTCAGGCAAGCGCTCTAACCACTTAGCAACCACTCCAGCCCTGGTGCATTCTTTTTAAGAACAGCATCCTTTACCACAGTGTGTGTATGTGTGTATGTGGTGGGGATGGGGGTGCACACATGCACATTCAATTACCTACTAATAGACATTCAGATTGCTTAATGGCAGTACAAACAATGCTAGAAGTAGCATTTATGTCTATATATGTCCTTTATCAAATGTGATTTTTAATACATGAATTAGAATCACTAAACTGGAATTTTCTGTATGATATATAGTAATGTAAATCCAAATAGTGGCTGCCAGATTTAGTTCCCAAAATAAATGATGGAATTCACACTCCTACAACCAGTGTGGGAATGCTCCTATTGCTGAGTATTTGCCAGCAGTGATTGATATTGCTAGTTTAAAACATTTGCCAGAAAAGTAAATAAATAAATAAATAAAACATTTTCCAGACAGGTGAAACTATCTCATTATTGTTCCAGTCCTGCATGGTAGTAGAGTAGACATAATGCTGTAAATCCCAAAGAGAAGAATTCTGAGAACCTGAAGTATGTGGCTGCACACTCTGGTATTTCTGTCTCCTCCTGATCCTGGTTTGAGACCTATGTTCCTCCACACAGAGGTCTGAGAAAGTTGGAAATATCTAATGTTTTCCTTAGAAGTGTTTTCTTGCAGTGCAACAGGATTATGTCAACTGTTATTATAAGGAAAGGCCATCGACATACCAGTATAAAAAGGAAAAGGTGTGTCCACTGGCTAAAATAAATAAAAGGGCAAACACACAGTTTAAAACCTAACAGCCACAATGGTATTGAGGAAGCTGGCAGAACAAAGCCAAGCTCAAAGCTTATAAATTCAGGGTGTCTCCTGAAATTTTACATCCCAGTTTGGGGAATTAACCACAGGATGTCCTTGACCATGCCTGATAATAGCACTGATCTCAAGAGGATTTCAAAAGTGTATTAATTACGATACTAACTTTAGCACCATCTGATATCAATGATTATGCTAATGATCAAGCATAAATTACACAACAATCAGAAATATGGGCATGTCCAATTTCATCAGGTATCAAAACAGAAAACTGACGTGAATGTAAAGTTTTAACCCTTGCTTAATTTTAATTTGAAGCCTGTGAGAGATGATGTTCCATACAAAGAAAGTGGTCCGGTTCCAGTTAAAATCATTCCTATGCTGGTGTGCTGTGTACAAAGGGCAGCAAGCCAGCTCTTAGAGAAGGTGAAGACCATCTAAGCATTCCCAATCACATTAATCATATAAGGCATATAAGGGATGCTTAATATATATTAATAAAAAAATAACAAAGATGCTGCACACTGGCCAAAATCAGCACAAACTCCTGCACCAAATCCTAGGCAGCTCAAGAATAAAATGAACTATGAGAAACTCAGTTGTGCATTAAGGTAAGCATTTATTAATTCTTTTTCTGATATCAAGCTTCAAAAAGGTACTAGTTGTAAATATTTTGCATAATGATATCAAATTATTTAGCTTGCTACATATTTTCTAAAAACTAAAAGTTTTGTTTATGTTATGTTGAAAATGACTCTTTAAGAATATCTTACTAAGGGGCTGGAGCTGTGGCTCAGTGGTTACGGCACTTGTCGGGCATGAGCAAGTATTCGGGTTGAAACCCCAGCACTCATGTGCACAACTGAGTGTCAGAGCAATGAAAGCCATGTGAAAAACTCAATAAAAACTGATTCTCTCTCTCTCTCTCTCTCTCTCTCTCTCTCTGTCCTTCTCTCTTAAAAAAAAAAAAAAGAATATTTTATTGAGCAGTGGCTCAGCGGTTACGGTGCTTGCCTGCCATGCTCGAGTACATGGGCTCAAACTCCAGCACCATGTACACAACAAAGTGTTAGGGCAATAAAGCCATATGAAAAACCAAATAAAAGAAATTGATTCTCTCTTCCTTTCTTCTCTCTCTCTCTCTCTCTCTCTCACTGTCCCTCTCTCTTTAAAAAACAAAAAGAATAAAAAATGTTCCACTTACAATACAATGTGGTTGTTGTGACTGCTGGACGGTTCTTGTTATGTTGGAGATCAGAGAAGAAAATGGACTACTACTATGTAAAAATAAGTTTTAATTTTGAATTAAGAAGTGTTTATGGGAGACAGTACAGGAAGACGTTCTTCCTAGAACAGCGTTTGCTCACTTCTGTTTACTTGTCATATGGTATTATGATGTTTATGGGTATACTTGTCAATTTTGGCCATCAAGCTATAAGCTTAAAGGGAGGACACTCTTTTATTCATGCTTAAATATGCCCAAAATCTAACACACAATCAGGTACAGCATGCCCTCTCTCTCTACATATGCATGTATATCTATGAAGAGAGGAAGGTAGATAGATATAGATATAGATTGATTGTAGAAATTAAAATGTGATTCACAACACTAAAGCCCTGGAACACTAACATAGATTTATTGCTGTATCAGTGCAATGAACTCAATTGTGTTGCCCCCCAAAAACTCATGCGTTGAAGCCCTAACCCCTTGTATCTAGAGATAAGGTCTTCAGAACTTCATTAAGGTTGAATGAGGTCATGAGGTCCTAACCCAATAGGGTAGTGACCTAAGAAGAAGAGGAAGAAAGAAAGACACCTGTCTCCCTCCCCCCTCTCTCTACGCCCAAGCACCCAAAAAAGGCCATGTGAGACCAGAAGAAGACAGTCACCAACAAGGCAAGAAGCAGACCTCCACCAGCAACCAAATCAGTCAAAACTTTCATCTTGCACTCTCCAGTCTCCAAACTGTGACCAAAAATAAATGTCATATTATTGAAAATATCTAATCTATGGTGTTTTGTTATGGTGACTTGAGTAGACTAATATAATCAGACAACCCAGGAAAAAGTCTTGATGCTCTTAATTGGTTTCACAAAAATGAACAAGATCGAAGCGCAATGACTTAATTCAAGTTATTCTGTATTTTATGATTATCCAAAAATGGATTCCAGCACAATATTTGGTCTGTGTGCATTGAAGAGGACCCAAAGACTTAAGAATAAAATATAACAAAGTAGGAAAGGGTTAAAGTTCGGATATGAGGCATCTCCCAAAAGCTCCTTAATTAATGCAGAAATGTTCAGTTAAAATGATGGGACTGTGAGAGCTGAGCCTAATCAGCCCATCCTAGTTTGAATGGACTAACTGGGTGGTAACTGCAGGAAGGTGGGGCACGGCTGGAGGAGGTGGACCACTGTGGGTGTGCCCTAGAAAGGTTCATCTTTCCTACGGCCCCTTCCCCTTCTCTCTGCTTCCTGGCTGTCAGAAGCTGAGCACCTTTCATCTGCCACACCCTTCCACCATGGTGTTGTGCCTCATCTTGGGCCCAAAGTGACAGAGCTGGAGGACAACGGACTGAACCTCTGAAACCACAAATGCAAGTTAAACTTTTCCTCCTCTAAGCTGTTCTTGTCAGGTATTTTGTTCACAGCAATGAAAAACTGACTAACACAGGAAGGGAGAAAAAAATGTGCCTTAAGTTACCTTTAATAAAAAGGATTGTAGGGACTGGAGTGGTGGCTAGGTAGTTATGGCATTTGCCTGGCATGTGGGAGTATGCGGGTTCAAACCCCAGCACCATGTACACAATGAAGTGTCCCAGCAATGAAAGCCACATGAAAAACTAAATAAAATTGATTCTGTCAATCTCCCTCCCTCTCTCTCTCTCTATCTCTCTCTCTCTCTCTCACTGTCCCTCTCTCTTTTAAAAAAAATTAAAAATAAAAAGGATTGTGTCCTATAGTTACATGGAAACTTTTACTAAGGTTGTATCTCATTTGACAGAAAGTCTTTAAACTTTGACATCTTTTGAGAAACATTGAAACCTCAAGCCAATCTCCTGTTCTCAGAGTTCATCAAAGATTGGTCACATACGTTATTTAAAGGGCATATCCCAATGCATTTTTTAAATTTCAGAAAGGGAATGCTTCCAATGTTCTTTATGAAAGACACGGACTCACAGAAAAAAAAATGTTCTTTGTGAAGCATACAGACTCACAAAAAAAAGATCATCTATTTCTCATATTTGCCTCATGAGATGACATATTTTTATGGAAAGTTATTCATCAGAAATTTGCAAAACCAAATTAGCAAGAAAGCAGCGTACTATTAACCTCACCCTCACTATAGATTCCTTGAATGAAGGTTACCTTTACAGGGAAAGCAATTAACTAAGACACATGCTTTATATACTTGCCTTGATGACACCTAAAATGAATATGTTCATGTAGAATCAGAAATCCAGCTCTAAGGGACTTCCTTACATTTACTAACTTTTACAGTAGTAAAGAGAAGGCTGCAAGTGATTAGCTCAGGGGTGCCTGACACTTTCATAACAAAGCAAGCAATTTGAGAGGGACACATCATTTATAACATTTTGGGTTTTCTGAAAATAACAACTTCTTTTCTCATTTTTATCTTCAAAATTCAAATTTTTTCTCACTGAGTTGCTGGACTAATGCTCTTAATTCCTAGAGCATTCTGATATTTTTGACATCAACTTTTCTCTAACAACTCCAAGAGTTGTCACCATGAAAACAGAAATTTTGAACACTAAATTCAAAAATGTATTTTGTTATTATTCATATGATTTTATTAATAATTTTGAGCATCTTATGAACTGAATTTTCCTGTGACAAAATAGGGAAATTTTGAATTTCATTCTCTATTATATCATTTTACTCTAAGACATGTTCAAATAGATGCCCCCATACTGTGTCACATCGTGATGCAGAGAATATCTGTCATTAGGTCAACATACACTGTTTCTAGGCACCACCAAGGAAATAATGTTGTTGTGCCCATAATAGAACATTACCAGAGTAACGGGACTAATGTGACTCATTGGGTCCTTGGTTGGGATTCTCTGTGCTGCAGATGATGCCAAACGGAGGCTCAGAAGACTGCAGCAATTGTGAAAGTCTCTGAGAGGTCGGAAGTGACTTTCTTCCAAAACACAAACATCAGATGGCACAATGTGTTGTACCTGGAGAAAAGACGGGGCCCTGTTTCCTCTCAGAGGATGGAATCATAATTCAATGTGTCCGAGTCTTCCAGGAAGCAGAAGAAGCTTTTCACACAACTGTGCCTTGTCCTGCATGATCCTTAGGGCCACAGAACCAGGGTGAGAATCACAGAGGACATCTGAAAGATACCTGGAGCTGCAAAGGAAGAACCCAAGCATCTTCCACCACTGCACATGAGAAAAAGGACTTCACACAGATCAAGAATTTGGTGGCATGGAAAGAGGGGTTCTAGGCAAATGTTTTATATATTCACCTGGCATTCACTATTGCTGTCAACTAAATGCTAGAAAAGGATGCAATACTGAGCAAGCATTTATGGTTCCTGTCCTCAGCCTCATCCTTACATCAATCCTTCCTCATGCTCTACACAAAATTTGTCAGCAAATACTATTTTCTTTATCTTTAAGATACATTTGACTCTTAATCACACAACTTGGTTCAAGTCCAATTATTTTTGCTTTTATTATTGCAATTGCTTCTCCCCTTTTTTCTTTTTTTGGGGAAAGAGAAAGAGATTTGATTTTATTTCGTTTTTCATGTGGCTTTCATTGCTTTGACAGTCCATTGTGTATGTGGTATTTGCTGGGATTCGAATGCACATCCTCACAAGTGCCAGTCAACCACCATAACCACTTAGCCACAGCTCCAGCCCCTAAAAATCACTTCTTTTAGTAATATATATATATATATTATTAGTGCTTTATATTTTTACATAATGTTAGGATTAGTTGTCACATATTTCTAGATGCACACAAATCAGCAATACAATTTGTTCAATATCCCCCCCACACCCCTCTACCTCCCTCTTCCTGTCCCCTGATCCCTTGCCTTTCTTCTGGGTCCTGTATTGTTCCTAAAAAACTCAAATACAGTGACATAATTCTTAGACCTATGAAGAACATTTTTTATATATATGGCTATAGTATATACAGTGACATTTATAACTGCTTGGAATGTACCTTACTTTATCTTAGTTCCAACATTTCCCCTTCTCCTCCATTCCTATTATCCCTTGTTATTCTTCAAAATATTTGATAGTGGTATTAAACATTTATGTTTTTGTACAGGTATGCAGCATAGCATGTTCAAATATCTTATTAAGTATCTTTCAACTGTATCTCATAAATATTAACATTTTGCATTTTTGTTCTATGGATCTAATACATGAGCTTGTCTACTCCCAAGCCTGGGTTTAGGTCCAGCCTCCACAAATGAGGGACACCATTTGGCCCTTGACTCTCTGGGTCTAGCTAACTTTGCTCAGCATGATTTTTTCCAATGCCATCAATTTACCTTCAATAGATGCAATATCATTTTTTTCTAATAGCTGAGCAGAACTCCATTGTTTTGTTCATTCATTCATGGCACAGCTTTTAGATCCATTCATCCAGTGAGGAACATCTGGATTGGTTCCATAATTTAGATATTGTAAATTGAGCTGCTATGAACATGGATTTTGCTGAGTCACTGTAATATACTGATTCTAACTCCTCTGGAAAAATACCCAGAAGAGGGATAGCTGGGTCATATGGTGGATCCAACCCTAATTTTTTGGGAAGTCTCCACACTGCTTTCCAGAGTAGCTGGACCAGTCTGTAATTCCATCAACAGTGTACTAGTGTTCCTATCTCCTCACAACCACAACCCCTCCAGCATTTATTATTGTTTGTATTCTTCATCTTTGCCAGTCTGACTGAAGTGAGGTGAAATCTTAAAGCAGTTTTGATTTACATTTCTCTGATTGCTAGTTATTTAGAACACCTTCTCATGTATTCATTGGCTTGCTCAATTTCCTCTGTTGAGAAGTTTCTGTTTAGCTCTCTGGTCCATTTATTGATTGGATTGTTTGTGTTTTTGTTATTGGGTTTCTTGAGTTCTTTTTAAAGTCTGGATATTAGTCCTCTGTCAGAGGGATCACAGGCCATGATTCTCTCCCATTCTGTAGGTTGTCTCTTGCCTGTTTTGACTATGTCCTTCGCTGTACAGAGTTTTTAGTTGAATGGCATTCCACTCGTTGATTTTTGACTGTAATTTTTTCACTTTAGGAGTCTTGTTGAGGAAGTTGTTGCCAACTCCCATATGCTGGAGTGTTGGTCCTAATTTTTCTAGAAGTTTTATGGTAGCTGGTTAATTCCTAATTCCTTGATCCATTTAGATTTTATTTTTGTGCAAGGTGAGAGATAAGGATCAAATTCAATTTTCTGCAAGTGACTGTCCAGTTTGTCCAGCACCATTTGTTGAACAGGCTGTCTCTCCTCCATGTTATATTTTGACCCTCTTTTTCAAAGAGCAGATGTTTAAAGATTTGTGGGTTTGTCTCAGAGTCTTGTATTCCATTGGTCTTCATTCCTATTTTTATACCAGTATCATGCTGTTTTTAATATTACAGCTCTATAGTATAATTTTAGATCTGGTATTGCAAAACTACCTGTTTCTTCTTTCTTGCTTAGTAATGTTTTGGCTATTCTGGGTTTCTTGTTGTTCCATATGAATTTGAGAATTGCTTTTTCTATATCTACAAAGGATGACATTGGAATCTTGATGGGAATTGCATTGGATCTGCACAGTGCTTTTGGCAGAATGGCCATTTTAATTATATTAATTCTGCCTAACCAAGAACATGGAACATCTTTCCATCTTCTCAGGTCTTCTGCAATTTCCGTTTTTCAGTGTTTAATAATTTCCGTTGTAGAGGTCTTTTACTTCTCTCGTTAGATTAATTCCCAAGTATTTTATTCTTTTAGAGGACATTGTGAATGGGACCAATTTCCTAATTTCTTCTTCTTCCCTAATATTGATGGCATATAGGAAAGCTATGATTTATGAGTGCTGATCTTGTAGCCTGCACTTTGCCTAATCTGTTTATTAGCTCTAGCAGTTTTCTGGTGGAGTGTTTTAGATCTTCCAGAGATAGTATCATGTCATCAGCAAAAAGGGATAGTTTGACTTCCTCCCTTCCAATTCTTATCCCTTTGATTTCCTCCTCTTGCCTGATTGCTCCTGCCAGAGTCTCGAGGACTATATTGAATAAAAGTGGTGAAAGCGGGCAGCCTTGTCTTATTCCGGAGTTCAGTGGAAATGCTTTCAACATTTCTCCATTTTGTATTATTCCAGCTGAGGATTTAGCATGTATGGCCTTTACAGAGTTGATAAGTTCCTTTGATCCATATTCTCTAGAGTTTTGAGCATAAATGGGTGCTGGATTTTATCAAAGGCCTTTTCTGCATCTATTGAGATGATCATATGGTTTTTGTACTTAATTCTGTGATGAATCACATTTATTGATTTGTGTATATTGAACCAGCCTTGCAAACCTGGAATGAAGCACACTTGATCATGATGAGTTATTTTCTTGTTGTGTTTTTTTGAATGTGGTCTGCAAATGCTTCTTAATTGTCCTTCATGTTTAACAGGTTTACCCAGCTTCAGCATACTTTTCCAAGAGCATTCAGGGAGATTCTCTCCAATATAAGCCCACTCCTCTACTCATAGACTTTCCATGGCATTCCATCTCAGAATAAAACTGAGAGTCCTTACCATAAAGTATGAGTGCCTCTGTGATGTGGTCCCCATTACATCTCCTCCTACTTTCCCTTCATTTATTTGCCCTAATGAATTTGGCCTTGTCCTGCTCTTTAAGCAGATCAGGCAGATCCCATGCTCAGGACTTTGCACTTAATGTCTCTTCTGCCTAAATGTCCTTTGCTCTGATATGTAGACAATCTCAGAAAATAGCAGAATGCACACTGAAAAGTTCTTTTTAGATGTTTTACAACTTAGGCTATTCATTATTTGGTACAGACTTCACTTGCAAATGCTTTAAGCCTAGCCTTAAACTCTTTTTCCACTTAGAGGGCAAATATTCTGGTTCTAACTCTACCCATCAAAATTGTATAGTTCACATGCATTTTTGTCAGACCCAAAATTTAGCAAATCATAGCTAATACAGCCTGATTAGTGGCATCAATTAAATGTATGAAGCCAAAGTTGAAATAGTTTGCTTCAAAATTCTCTCAATTTGAGGTAGCAGACTGCACATATATTTTTTCAGAACCCTACTGAGTAAAAGAAATAAAATAACAACAAAAAATGTGGTAAGGAAATGAGAGATATGCATACTTTATTAATACACAAGGAATACCCACACATTTCTGAGAAATCAGAAATGAATGGAAGTGAGTTTGTGAAACAAGGTAGGGAAAGCTTGAACAAATGACCAAATATCTGCAGAGTCAAAAGTCAATCACAGGGATAGAATATCTTGTGCCATAGTTTTATTTAAATTGCTTTCCCAGAGTAATCATTAATGCAGCCAAGTCATTAATTCAATTAATACAGACAATTCAAAGAGTATTATGTCTAAGAGACCCCAGAAAAGTTTTGGTCTTATAACAAGCAAGAAAATAGATACACTAATAATAGAACAGGTGTTCTAGAAAGACTCTGTCCCACCTGACAACCTTAGTCAACTTCTACCCTACCCAGAGAAAGGAGGAAAAAAATGAGAAGCACAAACAGATTTGGAAGCTATTTACATGGAACCTAGAGTTGAAATCTAGACTGTCAGAAGCAGAGTTCAAAAAAATGAAAGAGGAGGTATCCTGCAGGACACCTACTTCTAAATGGGCGTCATATATGAAGGGGAAAAAAGAAGTAGCTGGAGAGAAGCATAAGAACAAGATTTTTAAAAGTGTCTAAAGTTTGACAAGATGGACAATCTAAGTATCCTGACAATCTAATATACAACGTATGGAAACATCACATTATACTCTGTAAAGATGGACAATTATTATCTGTCCATAAAAAAGGAAGAAAGTGTTAAGAGATGTATAGGAAAGATCTGGGTCAAAGAAAAGGGCATGAGGGGGTGGGTGGATTGATTGACAGTGTGCATTAGTGCAAAAGGTTAAAGAAAATGACAACTGAGAAAATATTGGATGCAGTGAAGAGCAAATTACTGGGGGTTTGAAAAAATCAGGGTAAACTTGATGACAGAAAACAAATTAGAAC
Source organism: Aplodontia rufa (assembly GCA_004027875.1). Taxonomy (NCBI): domain Eukaryota; kingdom Metazoa; phylum Chordata; class Mammalia; order Rodentia; family Aplodontiidae; genus Aplodontia; species Aplodontia rufa. The sequence goes on along the minus strand of PVKS010028188.1, from coordinate 10,946 downwards.
AAATTTAAAAACAGAGGCACTGATGAAGTGGCTATTTACTATATTCACTGATAAAGAAAAAAAGAAACAATGAAATAATGTTTCTTAAAGGGAAGTTGTACGTATCTGTAAGTTATTGTAAAATTTATAGGTAGTAAATGAAAATGGGCAAAAGGAGGGAGATTTTGGAATTAAAAGTACAAATGTTTATTTTAGTTTCTGAGTAATAACATATAGTTCTCCAAAATTAAAAAAAAAAGAATAAGATCTAGTGCAGTACGAAGTTTTAAATGATAAATTTGAGGATAATTTTCTAATAACTAAAGAACACATATACATTTTAATGGGAAAATGTTCATGCAGAGAAGAGCTCTTTTAAATAGGAATTGAATGTGATTCCCTATTCACAGGAATACTTCAGAAGAGCATCCCTTTCTCTAGTCCCGGACACAGGTGTTTGCAGACAGAAGTCAAACTTTCGTGATGTGCTTTGCTATTCTGTTCACACTTCATTCCCAGAACATCCACACACACTCAGTTAAACACAATATGAAAACACAATTCCACTAGAGAAATGGTATTTGGGGATCGCCCATGGATTTGGGTCTACTAATTCTTCTACACTGAACAAAGATGGCAAGTAATTGTTATTACAGTAAAATGTATTTTAATGGCTTGCTTTTTTATTCAAGCATTATAATTATACATAGTATTTGGATTCATTTTGACAAAATAAAACATGCAAGGAATTTTATTTTAATCCTGATTTCCCTCTTCCCTTTGCTCCTCTCTCCCACATTCTCTCTCCATCCCTCTATTGATCTTCTTTTCACTCCTTTATTTATTTAAGTAAAATGTATTTTTAATTTCTTCAATAACTTACCCACAAATACCCAAGATTTGGCATCAAGAACAAAAAAAGAAAAGAAAAAGAAGCATTCTTGAGAGAAATTTTATGCAATTTGGTCTTCATTTCTTAAAATGAGAAAAAAAAACTACTTCTTCTATTTCCTTATGTTCATATTTCCTTCATATACCAACACAAGAATGAAACTGAGGAATTCTCTGTTGAGACCACTAATATAAAATGTCAGTGCATCATAATGTGAATTATGTAAGCAGGAAAGACTTTAATACTCCAAAGGTTATTTTCCATCCACTAAAAGAGAAGAAAACACTAGTATGCTTTTCACTTTGTTAAATTATTATCCTTTTGTTCTTTGTGTCTAATGGCAATTACTATTATAATTTGGAACCTAATTAGTCCTCAGAAATAAAGATATTTTCTTCTATCTGAAGATAATTCAAAACATACAGCAGTGAGCAAATAGAACTATTCATATTGGCAGAATGTTGATCATTATAGAAGTTGGACAGTGGGCACATAGACTTCTTTATATTGTTCACTTTATTTTCAGCATATGTGAAAATGTTCATTTGTAGATAAACAAACAATTAATCATCATTTTTCACAGATGTTTGTGAAGTCCTTCCCTCAGCCTTAGAGAACAAAAATCTCATGTTCCAGGGCTAAAATTGAGAAATGTGGCAGGCAGACTAAAAGCAGAAGTTTTTTTTTTGTTTTTGTTTCGTTTTGTTTTTCTTAGTTCAACATAGACTTACATATTGGAGGGAAATGTTGTTACATAATCATGCATACAAAGACATTGACATGGTGAGATATAAGTTGAGGTCAATCCTAGACCAGGACCTACCCCCATTCATCCATTCCCTCAACTCAGGTCTCCTGTGCAATTCCACCATAGGATAGTTTGAAATGAACATATACATGTATAGTAACTGTTGACATTTCTGACATTCTCTGCCTGTCTACGAATAGCTAGGCTTCTATAGCGGGGAATACTCAGCTCCCGTTAGAAGCCTAGCTATACACAGCAGAAGTTATATAGTGTAGTAGGCAGAATGGAATTTGGCTCCCCTATAGATACCCACACCCTAATCCCTGGAACCAATAAATATGTTACCTTCTGTGACAAAAGGGACTTTGCAGATATAATTAAGTTTATAGTGTTAAATAGGAAGATTAGCTTACATTCTTCAGGTGGACACAATCATGAGCCCTTAAAAGCAGAGAAATTTGTTTAGCTAGGGGCAGAAGACAAGTGGCAGAGAAGTGATCAAGACCCCATGTGTGAGAATGACTCAAAGCACGGTGGCATTCAGGCAGCCTTAGGGGCTGAGAGAGGCTCTTGGCTCATAGCCTGCATGGAAACAGAGACCTCACCTCTCAGCCCAGATAACTGGAGTCTGTCAGCAACCTAAAGTGAGCGAAAGAGCAGATTCTCCCTCACCACCTTCAGATAGAGTTTGTCTTGCCAACCACTTCATTTCATCCTGTGAGATACACGCCAGAGGAAACATCTGAGCTCACCCAACTTCTGACCTGCAGAACTGTGAGATAATAAATTTACATAGTTGAAGTGGCCAAATGTGTGGTAATTGTGAGCAGCAATCGATAAGAAATACTTCCTACGTCATAGAGAAAGATCTGAGGCAAAACAACATTTTTAAAGGCTTTTTCTTAACTCAGAAGGGAAGACCAGGAGAATTGTAATAGTCACATGGGGAAAATATTTAAAAGAAGTTCTGATAGAGATGTCACACCATGGTGTTCCCAGGATACCTCAGAATAAGAAGCTGAACTTTTCTAAATGTTATAATCTGACACAACAGTGCATATAATAAGATCCTGACTTAATTTAACCACACAGTAAGGGCTACATTTGAATACAGATGTTGATACCCCAAATCAGGTCAGATGGGAAGCTTCCTCTAATTATATTTTGTTATTAATTTCATCATCATTATTACTTATTTTTAAGGCATCTATTCTTTTAAAAGCAAATAAGAATATTCATGAACCCATGGTGGGCTCATAAACTGATCCAAAGGTTTGGGCGAGTAATTGGTGACATATTTAAGAAGTCAAGATGATGTATTTCACCTTTATCCTAAAATTCAACAACTATTTTTTTAACAGAGAGGGACAGTGAGAGAGAGAGAGAGAGAGAGAGAGAGAGAGAATCAATTTTATTTAGTTTTTCATGTGGCTTCGTTACTCTGAGACATCGTTGTGTATGTGGTGCTGGGTTTGAACTTCAGTACTCGTTCATGCCAGGCAAGCACAACAACCGCTGAGCCACCGCTCCAGCCCCCCAAACAACTATTTTTTAAGGAAGTTATTCTATTAGTTTTCTTATCTTTTCAACAACGATTTTTAAGGAAATAACTCCATTAGTTTTTTTTTTTTATCTTTCACCCTGTAATTTGACATTAACATACTAAGGACATGGTATTAGTATAGCTTACATAAAGATACATGTTAAAATGTGAAGAGAAAGCTGTAAAGATGGTCACCATAGTGCAACCTGCAACAGTGAAAGTTGGTAATGACCTCAACATCCAAAGTGTTTGGTTAAGTCAGGGAACACTCTCGTAACAAAGTGCTGTAAAGCCAGGGGAAGGGATGTGGTAAACATGTATTTATAGACACGCAAAATTATTTCAAAAGATAAGATGGAGAAAATAGCATTATAAGAAATTATCCAGTAATATTTTGCATGAAAATGTCACCAATTCTGGGTCCTCCTTTCTGCTGATCTTCATCTTTTGATGTTTCTATTACTTAATAATAATACACTAACAAAAGAAATGTTATTTTTTAATAAATAAAATTTATATGTCTGTGCTTTTATCTAAATGTCCAGGAAGTTGTCTATTGAATTAGGACAAAAGCAACAGTATATATTTCAGGAAAAATTCATATATAGTTCAGAAAAAATGATAATTTTCTTTTGGTTGAACTGAAGTTTTAAAATAAAGAATGTCTTCCTAATTCTTGGATGTTTGTGGTATTCAGTAAGAAAATTTATCATTAAGTTTATCATTAATCAAAAACACACCATCTAGAAAGGGACCAGAGGATGTAAGAAGGGAAGAGGAAAGTGCAGAGGAGGGATATTGATCAAATTACATTGTTATATTGTGTACATGGATGACTATTTAACAACAAATCCCATTATTATGTACAACTGTAATGCACCAATAAAAAATGTTGATTGTGGAGGTTAGAGCAAAACCCTGACTGTATTAGACCCAGAAAAGGCGTAGCAACACATAATCTAGGGTAACCACAGATATGTGGGCGGGAGGGGTTAGGTAGGGGAGGAATAGGTGGGAGAAGAGGAGAGGAAGGGAGGATAGGGAGGAATCTAGAGAGACAATCAACTATGTAGCATACTCTTCATCCACCTGAGAATCCACATAATACTTATGCAATTATTTAATTCTGGAAAATTCAAAATCTAAGTATTTATATCTCTTGTAGGGGCGAAATATAGAAGAATCAAGAGATTGGGGTGTGGGTGATATGGGGGTATTTCTGCTTTAAGAAAAAATGCATACCATATTGTTACTTTATATGCATTTATGATTGTAGAGTAACTCAACTCCTTAATAAAATTTTTTAATGTGGAAAAAAAATACCTTCTCCCACGTTAGCACCATTACGTGTTTAATTCTGTATACATGCCAAATTTCATTAGTCAGTCTCACTCACCATAACTCAAATGCTACACAGTTTTAAGCTTTCACAGAACTAAAATAAGAAATGCACTCATACATTCAATTCCCACAGTTCCCTTTGTTACCACAGAAACTATCTGAGCGTTCTGGGTCCAACCTTGGCCAGAGAATCAAACATGATTCTGTTGACTCTGAGCATCGTAAAGACAGTAGTAAATTTTAGTTTCAAGGGAGAAAGGAAGTGAAAATTTAGTTTTGGGAGATAAGCACCTATCTGAGACAAATCCAAAACATACATTTATGAGATTGTTCTCAATTTCAACCTTCAGTTCTCGTATTGACTCTCGTAAGATGACGTTTTAACTAAAAATCAAAGGAGAGTCTAGTGATCCAAAGTACTGTATGTGACATATGCTATGTATTTGCTTATTATTATGCTACAGAAGCTCAGGAGCAAAATTGGGGCTCCACTCTCATGACCTCATCTAATCTAAGCACTTCCCAAAGGCCTCACCTCCTAGCCCCATCCATTGGGGATTAGGGTTCAACAACTGAATTGGGGGGAGGTCAGCACAAACATACAGTCCATAAAACTTACCTAGTAAGCTTGCCTGAGAATTAAGTCAGGTAATGCATATAACCTAGAACATGATTTAGTAAGTACATGGTACTGGGTAGCAGTGATTACTGCTCCAGGAAGTCAGTGGGTGAAGGTGTGCCAAGGAGGATGGTATGAGAGACGTTCAGAGGTGGGGCTGGGCCATTTGTGTACAGAGACCAGCAAGCAGTCCGGCCAAGCCGGGAGGAGGGACATCAGAAGACCTGAATGACAATCAGAAAGAACCCTGGGCTTCCTTGGGTACTCCTTTCCTCCTAATTTTCTAATGTTTCCTGCAGTTATTGGCTTCTAGTTTCTAGGAGAGCAACAGGAGTTCTCAAATAACTAGACAGCAATCATAAAGGTGAAAATTACTTTGCTCATTCAGAGCCGGTTCTCAATATAATTAAGCAAAGGAGAGTTCAAGATTCCCTAGTCAGAAGAACAGTGAAAAGTCTATATCCAAGAACTCTACTAATGTCTCAGGAGGACCCTGACAATGAGGTTATGCAGGAACTACATTACAAAAAGACTCTTAAGCTTCTTTTCCATTAACTTCAGACTGACAGCTGATTATCCTTTTGCTTTGTAATTGACCCTCTCCCTTAATGATTTGCAGTTGGTTTTGGAAATGTCATTTTTAGTAGATAGATCCAAGCGTCTAGCTCTTTTTTGCTTTACATGTTATGATTAAATTCGATAGAATTATACAATAAATACATCCAGTATGGTCACTAAGTTTCAGATAACTGAGATACAAGAAAATGAGGTAAATATATAATTAGGAAAGCAATACCATTTGCTGTTGCAATTGACCGGGTAATGATGTTCTAGATCCTTGCTTCTTGATGTACTGAAAGTTCATAACTCAGATGCAGCACCATGTGACAATTATTAGAAATGCAGAATCTCAGGCACCACACCCACACCTGCTGAATCAAGATTTGTAATTTAGTAAGGCACCTCAGGGATTCATATGGACTTTGAGAAGAACTGTTGTAGGCACACAAGAGTTTTTATTGTTGCTTTAAGAAAGTCTTCCCAGGGCTGGAGCGGTGGCTCAACAATTACTGAGCTTGCCTGGCATGCACGAGTACGAGGATTCAAACCCTAGCCCCACGTACACAACGAAGTGTCCAAGCAACAAAAGCCACATGAAAAACTAAATAAAAATTGACTCTCTCTCCCTCTCTCTCTCTCTAACTATCCTTCTCTCTTTAAAAAAAAATAGTCTTTCTGAGACCAGAGCAGTAGCTTGGCATTTACAGCACTTGCCTGGCATGTGTGAGTACATGGGTTTAAACCCCAGTACCATCTATACAACAAAGTGTTAGGGCAATGAAAGCCACACACACACACAAAAAAAAAAAAAAACATAAAAAATTGATTCTCACTTTCTCTCACTGTCCCTCTCTCTTTGAAAAAACAAAAACAAAAAAAGTCTTGAATAAAAATCTTCCCATCTTCCTGACCTGTCCCCGCCGCACCCTAGCAAATACTATTGGCCCGTGCACACACACACACACACACACACACACACACACATCCCTTGGGATTTGTGTTCAGTTGCTAGTAACAATCCTGGGTGTTTGTGGCTCAAACAAATGATGGGTTTTATCTTCTAATGCATGAGGGTCAACAGTTAGTGCAGAGGTGAGACATACGCCCCATAATGGCATCAGAAATTCAAGTTCATTACATATTTATACGCAGTGAATCTTAGCATGTATTTGTCACCGAAATGTCAAAAAAGGAAAGTTCCTCTTCATATCTGGGTTCCAGACAAAACGAAGAGGAAAATCAATATGCCTGATTCTGCTTCCCTTTCCAGGACTTTCCCACAAACCTCTCCCAAGGACACTGATTGTCATGTCATGGGTCTACAACAAGGCTTCATGGGTTCAGTGCCACACTAGCAAATCCATTTCCTGTAGATAATAAAGAAAAGATAAATGAGGATTCACTAGGCAAAGAACAGTGTCTGCCACACCTGGACCCCTTCCTTAAACTTATATTTGTGGCAAATCTAATACAATTATTGATTCCACAGTATACTTCTTGTTGCTTTATGAAGGACATTTTAAAAACGAGGATGAGATTCTAGAATGATCCTGGTATTCATTGAGCACTTGCTGTGTGTCAAGCCCCAAAGTAAATACTTTATTTACAATATCTTATATAATGTGATATAGGACTTGACATAGGTTATCTACTCATGTCTTATTGTATTCTACATTTTAGAAACACGTGAAACATAACAATTGCTGTATGATTCATCTGTTAATAGGAGGGACTACATTTTCCAGGATCATCTTCCTCATCTTGCCCTAAATTAGAGTTGGCCAAAAGAGAACTTGTGAAAAGCTGGGGGCAGAAGTGAAAATAATAAGCCATGTTCTTTGAAAGTTGTTTTGTGGTCAGATGCAGTGGCTAACAGATGCAGATGACCTTGTTCTCGGCTGCTCCACAACCGCATCGTCTTCCTTGCTGGCCGAGAGCAGTCCCAGGGCCGCCACCAATGCTTGGCCAAGAACACACACGTTGGATGGAGGAGAAAGCTCCCTACAGACTTTCCTCACCTCCTCCTTCAGGGTCCCATGCAGCCTGGACATGCCTGGGATTTTTGACATTAACCCTCAGGATTTTACTTGTCCACTGGCACCAGAACTTCAGGAAGGCTAATTAGTGAATGTGACACTCGTTCCTCACCTCCCACTTTGGATGCTTCACTACCCCAGCTTCTCCCACAATTGGCAAAATCTATCCTATCATGGATCCTCTATCTCAGAATGCCCATCCTAATGGTTCTGTCCTGATGGAGCAGTGACTGGTATAATCCCAACAGGGAGGTCTTTCCAAACTTTCTGTGAAACCAAATCTATGCAAATAAGCTCATCAAAATGCACATGTATTCAGCTGTACGACAAGCATATCAAAATGGTATGTGTTCAGGTGTAAAAGAACTTAAGCACTGAATTTTTATTATTTATGTAACTTCAGTGAAGCAAACTCTTCCTTGATATTTATGAGGTGATTTTCATTGTGCTTAGGTCTACACCATCAGCCTCCATCTTCCTCTGGTTTCTCCCCACTAAGCTGTATCCTCCACCCACTGCCAGGGTAACCTCTGTGAAACAGATCTAATTATTTCAGTCCACTTGTTAAAATCCTTAGATGGCTATACACTGTCTAGTGGATAGAATTCAAATTATTATGTGACAAAGGAAGGTCCTTCATTGGAACTCCCAATACTTTTTACAGAAAAACGCTCGGTACTGCCCTCAAGAATTCTATGCTCCAAGTTCATCCTTCTTTGCCACACATCTTGCATTTCCTCACCATGGTGCTTGTGCATATGACCTGGCATGCCTTTGGCCTAATCTTCCTCCCTTCTCTAGTGAAATCCTATTTGTTCTTCAAGGTCCAACCTAAATACTAACTTAGCCATGATTCTCTAACTTCTCTGTAAGAGTACAATAAATGTTGTCTTAATTAATCTGCTTGGACATTCTGAGAAAACCTTCCTCTTCCTCAGCAAGGTTCCTTTTTCTTAATTCATTTTATATTAGTTAAAAAAATAGACTTACATTTAGGAGGGAGTCATTATCGTACAAGCAAGAACTAAAGTGCAATGACAGAGCAAGCCGAGACTGATGCCATTCCATGGCTTCCCCCCTTGGTTCCCAATGGTTCCATGTTTCCCCCTATTTAACCCTTGCATTAATTGGATTTCTCATAGAAGTCAAAGGTTCCCCACTGGGTTGAATCTCCCATACTCCCTCCCTCCATCCTTGTTGATATCCTTCCTATTCGCTCCCCGCTTCCCTGCTGCCCTTCCTTCGTCCCCCAGCATCATAGGCAAGGTTCCCCCTGCTTGTGTAAAATTTCATACATGTTGAGGTTATTATTAGTTTGGCCATCTATCATACTGTTTCTGATTGTATTCTAGCTTCCCAAATGAGAGAAAAACATTAGACCCTTGAGTCTCTGAGTTTGGGATATTTCACTTAGCATAAGGTCTATCCATCTCTATCCATTTGGCTGCAAATGCCATAATATCGTTTTCTTTAATAGCTGAGTAGAATTCCATTGTATATATGTACCAAAGTTTTTTAATCCACTCATCCACTGAGAAGTTTCTATTCAGTTCCATAGCCCATTTATTGGTTGGATTATGTGTGGGTTTGGTGTTTAATTTTTTGAGTTCTTTGTATATTCTGAATATTAGCCCTCTATACGAGATATAGCAAGCAAAGATTTTCTCCCATTCTGTAGGTTCTCTCTTGACACTCTTGACTAAATCTTTAGCTGTGCAAAAGCTTTTTAGTTTGAGTGCATCCCATTCATTTATTCTTGACTTTAGTGCTTGCGCCACAGGTGTCTTTTTAAAGAAGGGGGCACCGACCTCAACATCATGAAGTGTTGATCCTACTTTTTCTTCAAGCAATTGTAAAGTTGCTGGTTTAATATCCACATCTTTTAACCATTTTGATTTGATTTTTGTGCAGGGAGAGAGGTAGGGATCCAATTTCAGTTTGTCCAACACCATTTCAGCAAGGTTTCTTTAGTTCTTTGCAAGTCATTCAGACACATGGTAGAAGTTGTGTTCAAATATACATGTGTGGTTTTGAATATGTAAAAGGTGCATAAAAGTATAAGGAAATGGATAAAAATGCACACATATGCTGTGCAACCATAATGAAGAGGTCATTTTTAACGATGATATTAAGATTGAATAGACTTAATCCATAATTTAAAACTTCCCACAAAGAAACCCCCAGGGCTAGAAGAATTCTAACCCACTTTTAAGGAAAAAATAATATCAAACTCACACAAACACTGTGAAAGATTAAGGAAAGAAGGAACATTAAACTCATTTTATGAAGATGTTATAACAGCGACACATTCAAGAAAAAAATAGTGTAGGCCAGTATCTACATGAACATAGATACAGAAACCCTTTTTTAAAATTAGGAAATGGAGTGGCTGGAGAGGTGGCTCAGCGGTACAGCACTTTCCTAGCATGAACAAGGATCCGGGTTCGATCACCAGTACCATGTACACAACTAAGTTGAAGAAAATTAGAAAAAAAATTTTTTAAATTAGCCAATAGAGGGTCTGTCGCGGTGGCTCAGCAGTTATAGCATGTGCAAGTACACAGGTTCAAATCCTAGCACCACATACACATCTAAGTGTCAGAGCAACCAAAGCCATGTGAAAACCTCAATAAAAATTGATTCTGTTTCTCTCTCTCTCTTACTGTCCTTCTCTCTTTTAAAAAAAAATTAGCCAACACAATTGAATAATATATAAAAAGGATAATATATCAAGAGAAAGTGGGGTTTATCCCAGGAATACAAGGTTATTTTCCTTTGTATGGTTTATTGAACCAACCATACTTTCCCCATTGTCTATACTTGACACCTGATAGGAAATTGGCCACAAATGCTAGGATTTCTGAGCTCTCTGTCCAGTTCCATTGCTGCTTTATGCCAATACTAGACTGCTTTATTACTTTAGACTTGTAGCACATTTTTCAATCAGGCAGTATGACGCCTCTACCATTTGTTTTGCTTCTTTACTTAGGATTCCTTTGGCTACTCTGAGTCTTTGTGGTTTTATATGAATTCTCAGATTGTTTTTTCTATTGCTGTGAAGAATGTAATTTCAATTTTCACAAAGATTGCATTGGATTGTATGGGCCTTTTGATAATATTAATTTGTACAATCCATTAGCATGGGATAACTTTCCACTTATTTATATTGCCTTTGATTTCTTTCACTTATGTGTTAGAATTTTCAGTATACAAGTCTTTTACTTTCT
>PVKS010028187.1:0-26707 GCA_004027875.1 Aplodontia rufa | reverse complement strand
GTATTTAATGAAGTGGACATTCTCCTCCACTCTATGACTAATCCTTATACTGTGTCATTCGAGGTTCTAGCTAGTGCTATTTAGTTTACCGTGTTAGATGTCTTTTTCTGTATACCCCTAGACTTCCAATTACAATATGTGTTTCTTTGAGGAGCCAAACAACAGACCTGATTTTCCCTCTCAAACTTGATGTTAATTTTCATTCTGACATTAACTTTGATATCTTAGTTCAGCAGAACCACTCCAACTTAGAGTCTGCTGAACTCCCGATTGTGATGAAGATGGAGCCACCCACGAGCACTCCAGACTCCTTAGTCAACCCAAACATTATCAAGGGAACACCCAAAACTGCTTGCCCCACGTCGCCCTTTTCTCAGCAGGAAGTAACCAGATTCGTCGCCCGAACCCCCACAGCAGTTTGGGTTTCCCTAAACAGAGGGGGGAATGAGGCAGAAAAATTTAGGCAGTTCAGTGTAGGCAGAGCAATGTGGGTTGATAAGGAGATCATCTTTTCCAAGAAGGCAAAGACATCCCCCAATGCTAATGAGGGTCTGATAAGATAGGCCCAGATGCAGACACTCCCTGCTGCTAAGCAAGGAACCACAATCTTTCTTGGTGCCTAAGGCATGGATCAAAGAACCTAATGCATGGATCAGAGACTGGACCAGAATTCCCAGTGCCTGTACAGGGGCAGGGAAGCAGTGACCAATCCAGGAGAGGCTGTCATATAAAAGGGGCAAACCTCACTACCTCATCAGCTTTGTCCCCTCCCCCCACTCTGGGGGAAGTCTGCTCTTTTCCCTATGCTTTACTTTCTATGCTTTCTATAATAAAACTTGTCTACTAAACTTAAAAAAAAAAGTTCACTTTTTTCTTAATTTTCATGCCACCTGTTTCATAGAAATCAAAATATGAAAACCGCTCTGTGTGCTATCCCTTCTGCAAGGTATCCTCTCCAGAAAGATTTTATCCTGGGATGAACATCAGAACTATGGCTGTATTTTAAATCTCTGATATTGTTCAAAAATGATTTGTTTTGGTTCTTTCCCCTATGGACTCCCATGGACTGGTACAATGCCTGGCACACTGAGTGTTCAATGTGTATTTGTCGAAATGAATGTTGTATCTTTTTAGAAACATACACCTCTTTAACAGCATCAATCAATAATAGCACTAGTACAACAAATCGAAAATCTCATAAATGGAAGAAAAAAATGTGCATTTTATTTTTACCAAAATAAAGAATATGATGATAATCCCCAGGCTTCCTAACTCTATCAGTGTACTGTAGTAATTTCTATCCAAGTGAGCAGAGACACTGCCCTGAACTCATCCAAAGGGGAGTATCAAATGATTGTGCTTGCAGGATCAAACAAGCGAGCGATCAGTTGACACTACAGAGCTGGGCTGTGGGGTACCTGCCTCCTTTTTTTTTTTTTCCAAGTTGAGAGCAAAGAGACAGCAATGAGTGGTCTGCTACTTCTGAAAACTCATCCTCACACCTGACATCAGGGGACTTGCCCTGAATCCTTTGAGTAAGAAGCCCCCTGAGGTTCTTTGCAAAGTACCTTGTACCACAGGGTAACCCTACCTCTTAGAAGTCCATCTATCCATTGAACACCCCAGGGAATGAATTTGAGTCTCAACTAGAGGGAACAGAGCTCCTTTCTTTAAAATCTAAATTCCTAAATGAGGAAAAAAATACTTTCTATGGAACCTTTCAAATTCTGTATTCTTGTAGCAATCAAAAATACTTGTGGATTCATCATGTTTATATACACAAAAAAAGATAATCCACAACACATACTGTTTCGTCCTATGATTTACCTGATTTGGGATTATCCTGGAGTTGAAAAAAAAAGTTGTATAAAGAGCATTTTTAAAAAATAAAATCTAAATTAAAAAATAAAGTCTTAGCTTAACATTTTGTGAAATTAATAATAACAGCTAATATTTACATAGTACTTGCCACGTGCCAGGCAATATTTTATGGGATTTACTTATATTAACTTGCTTAACCTTAGCCATTTTATGAAGTGAATAGTAATTATTATCTCCATTTTTGCAGTTGAGGAAATTAAGACACAGAGAGGTTAAGGAACGTTCCAAGGTCGCATAGCATGTTGAGTATGTATAGAGCTGAGATCTGTGCCACCTGGCTCCTGTGCTCCAGCACTCTCCTGTGCTGCCTCTAGAGAGCACTGACGCACAATTCTGGGTTGCTATTAGAAGAGAATGCACAGCATACTCAGTTAAAACTTAAACTGCAGAGAGAGAGATAATCAAAGCCTGGGTGTGCACCTGCACCGTGAAACTTAGTGTACTCTGGGAGCTACCTGGGGAACTCCTATAGGAACTTATTACCTGGTCTAAAAGTGTGTACTTGTGGCCCTTCTAGAATGCAACGAGATCATAATGGTGAAATCGCTCAATCGGTCCACCAGATAGAGGGCTGGGAATTTAGTAGAAACAGACACAGGCTTCTATTCTGCCCCTCACTTCTTTGGCAATGACTATGTCTGGGTAGAGAAGTTAGGATGGAAAACAAAGGCAGCTATTCTGGAAAAGGACAAAACTAACAGATACCTGAAGTCAGTGTAGTTTTGATATGTGCTTAATTTAGTTACTGATTTCCATTAGCTCTTTATCATGCTCTGTATGTATGCATGCCTGTGAATGATTTTCAGTAAATTTGAGAAATAAGCCTGCCAGCAGGAAACATCTGTGTGGGAACACCAGGCCAGGACACAAACGGTGTGTGGATAAGGATTACCTGGGAAGAGCCACCTGCCTGAGGGGCTGGGCTCTACAGTAGCAAACCACAAAAGGGTCAGTCTTAAATAAACTGGGTCTAGCATCCCATTCAAGTTGGGTGAATAAGTGGGTCTGAATTAGCAAATTCAGACAGCGACAATTTTTATCTCCCCTCAGATTTCATCAAGTCCTGAGGAGCACTCTGTCTGTGCCAGAGAAATCCAGACAGACTTGTGGTCCTCAAGGAAACAATGCAATAAAACTGTAGCATCTGAAACAAAAGACAAAGAAGGATGGGAATGGGCAAGGGAAAGAGGAAGGAGAAGAAAAAAATTTTTCCAAGGCCATGAGTATTTGAAGCATGTATAAAACATGATTTTTTACTTTATCCAGGTATGTACACAAGGAAAGAAATTAAGAAATAGGAAAAATCACTGCCCCAGAGAAATGGAAAATCTTTCAAATTGTGCACTGACAGGTCACACACACTACCCAGCATGTGATATTAGAGGTATAATGCTCTTGCATAATGATCTCCCTGAGGCCACATTCCAGAACCTTCCATGCCTCTTTCTCTGATAATTAGCCTGAAAAATTCTCTGCTGACATGCACTAAAATGACATCTAAGAAGGGTTTTTCTCCCTTTTTTGGGAATAAAGCAATCATCCAGAGTTTATTTTTATAATTTATAGCAATGGAGGTTCATGCCAACCACAGAAATCAGGGCTGCCTGTAAATCTGCTTATGATCTGCTTCAAAAGTACAGTGGTTTTCTGACTTTCACTGTGGTCACCCACATCCAGGCACTGGTTTCATGGAGGTGGCAGAGGTTGGGGTGGCAGAGAGGTGGAGCATGTAGTATTGATAAAATTGATTCTGATCTACAAAAGAATTGGAAATTTTAAAATCTAAATATTAATCCAAAATTAAAGCAAAAATAATATATATTTTAAAAGTTCTCAATTATATATTTTAATTTTAAAAATAAAATTTCTAAGTTAGGTTGTTGGGTGATACAAGGACCCCCTCTCAAGATGGCGCTTAAGGTCCTTCTCTTCTGGATCCTAACCTTCCCGTGGGCGCAAACATGCACCCAATAGTGTCCCTTCACACCCATCTCCGTGGCCACCAGCCAATCAGTACCTGCCCCCTGTCCTAGGCCACCTAACCCCCATGGACCACCCCCCATCCAGCCCTATAAAAGTGCTTGCAGTCTCTCAAGCTCTCTTTCTCTCTACTGCTTGCCCACCTGCTCTCCCACCTGCAATAAAATCTCTGATGGCTAGCAGGTGTCCATATGGGTTTCGATCCTTTCATAGGTCACAATAAAAGAATGGTAAAAAACATTAAATGAATACAGTTTTGTCAATACAGCCTAATGCTTTTGGCAAAATTTTTGCTTTTGTGTAATTAGAACACAAATGTTTATCTAGGAACATTTGACAGGGAACTGCAAAAAGATTGGAGCATCTTCAGGAAGTTGGAGGCAAGCAGGGTACCCTGTTCTTTTTTTTTCTTTTCAACAGTAATACAGGTTTTTTTGGGACAAAATTGCGTGGTGGGGAGGTTGGGAGGGGATCCAGTGGAGACTGGAACTCACCTCAGCTTACAATCTACAGGAGCAACATAGGAGAGGGAGGGAGGGGAGTATTTTTGCTATTAGCCTCTTCCTGGGGAGTTTTCCATGAAGCATCCTTGTAGTGTCACCTTGTAAGGAGTTGGGTGTTTTCAGGATTTCAGTCCCATATAACAATTTCCTTTCTTATGATGATGGAGTGTTTGGGGTTTCTTTGCATGATGATGGGGTATTATCAGGGGTTTGTTTAAATCAGGCTGAGTCAGAGTGACCACATGGTGGCTCTCATTCTAAGATGGAGGATGTGTTTCAAAATGGATTTAACTGTGTCAATTTCTTCTTAATAGTCCTGCCTTTTTCTTTTTATTTGATGAGAAAGGGGTGATGGGAGAAGGGGTGGTAATATATCTTAAACCACTTCCTGCCGAGAAGGGGCATTTGTTGTGAACTCCTATAGGTGTTGGTATTGAGCAGTTCTAATGCAGCTAAGCAGGAGGATGTTCTGGGTCCTCTGATCAGTAGGGCATTGCTGATCCTATGTAAAACAAAAGTCCTGAATGGCCAAAGCAGGGAGTGCTCAATGGCATAGTCATAATTTTACAGAGACTTGGGAAGAGTAAAGGGCTGGACAAGTTCCTGTCCAGTTAATGAGTAAACTGATGTATTATTTTTGCATAGGAAGAAGAGTCCCTGAATATAGTCAAGGCACCCAGAGAGGTGATAGGAGACAATATGCTTTAGCTGGAGGCAGGATCTTGTAGGAAAATTTTAACCCAAGTGTGGTGGGTGGCCACAGTGGGCTTAGAGGTATCCCACACTATGGTTGACACCTCAGGAAGGAGCTACAAGGGAAGGAAAAGCGTCTGGTCAGCATAAGAGGATACTGGAGGCAGTATGGGGAGCTATGGTGGCTATGATGGGGATTGAAACTAATGAAGCTGTTAAACTTGGTTGGGATGTCCCTGCCAAGGATAGGACTTAGGAACCCAGATGTGACTGGGGCCTTCCAGTTAGGCAGACAAAAAAAAAAAAAAAACGAATGAATAGGTTTTAGCCTAGGGTTTTAATCTGGGGTGGTAGGATCCCATACTCTGAGGTCTCATTTCTATCTGCCTACAGATAATCTATGTCCTACCTCAAACTTATCTCTGAAGACATCCTTGACTGCTGTCAGGGGAAAGGGGTGATGATTCATCTGAATTCTTAGAGCTGATGGTGGGCATCAGCTGTGGCAGTCAAGGAAGCCCTCCAGAGGGACAACCTATTGGCCTTCAGTAGAACATGGGAGGAGGCAGCTCCATGGAGGCTCATATTTTAATGATCATTGGAGCTTAATGGACTCTGGGCATCTTGAGTATCAGATCAATCCAGAGGTCTATGATGGCAGTTGGCAGGTGACTGGACTGATGTACAAGAGGGAGGGATCATGCTAGGACAATAAACAGTGCAGCAAAGCATTACTTTCTGCAAACAATTAGCATAAAAAATGATCAATGTATCAGCCAGTCTCTGAAGACCACAAAGATAGTTAACTTGTTAGAGCTTAGGGTGTGGTCTGACATGTTATCTATTTGTAAGTGGAAGCCATTCAAGTCCTTAGAAACATCAGTAGAGGGGCAGAAGCGGTGGCTCGGCGGTTACAGTGCTTGCCCGGCAAGCGTGAGTACGCGGGGGGTTCAAACTCCAGCACCATGTACACAACTAAGTGTCAGAGCAACGAAAGCCATGTGAAAAGCTCAATAAAAATCGATTCTCTCTCTCTCTCTCTCTCTCTCTCTCACTGTCCTTCTCTCTTAAAAAAAAAGGAAACATCAGTAGGTTGCTAGAAACACAATATTTAATTTTTATAATGGCACAGGTGTCCCCTTGAGCTGTGGAATGCCATCTGATTTCTGTAAAGTAGATTTTTATTGACATTGCCTCAGTGTTAGCTGAAGGATCCCTTTAGCTGTGTCACTTAGGACTCTTTTGGTAAAGTCAGTTAGGGCTTTTATATGCCACATTAACATCTTTTAAGTTGTTTTGGAGGATAAATATCAACACTAAATAATCATATAAATGAAAAAAAAGATTGAGTTTATTTATGTTGGAGGTTAGGAAAATTTGTAGGTCTCAAATTGACTTAGTGCAAACTTGTGACTCTGGTAGTGTCTTTTGTGACCCTTTCTTTCAAACCTCCCAATTTTAATTACTTGTGGAAGGCCTGACACAAGTAGGGTACCCTGCTCAAATGGTAACTGCTAACCCTGACCACATGGAGGAGGGAATAGAATTCATTTATGAAGTACGCTATTAGACAAGAGTTTCTGTAATAACTCCTACTGTAAAACCAACAAAAAAAGTTAACTCACTTTAGAGCTACCATTATGCATAGCTTGATAGATGCTTGCCTTGTGATTTATAGCATCCATAAACATTGAATATTTCTTTGAAAGATTAGTGATATTGAGAGAATTGGAAAAGGAGAAATAGAGGCCTATAAGGGAGAGAGGTTAGGTGTGAAAGGTGTCTTCACATCTGTAGTAGAAAATCACGGACATGATACTTTTTAAAAATATGAAGAAGTAGCAGTCAGAACTTAGGAGTCTGGGACAGGAGGATCACATGTCTCAGGTTGGCCTTCAGCAACTTAGACTCTGTCTCAAAATAAAAAATAAATAAGACTGAGGATGTAGCTCAGCAGTAAAACACCCCTTGGTTCAATCCCCAGTATCCCCCCACCCAAAAAAATATCCAAACTCTCATTCAGTAAAAATGGTTCCATAGAAGTCAGGTAGAACATACGTGAAGAAATAGTTAAAAGAATTAAAGTGGGTTCTCTTGAGAAACAGAAACCTGGAGTAGAGATGGATTAGGGCATGAAGACTGCTGTCTTTCCATCTAAGTCATGCAGTACTATCATTTTTTAAAATTTTAATTTCTTGATACTGGGGACTGAACGCAGGAGCACTTTACCATTAAGCTATACCCCCAGCTTCCCCCTGCCTTTTTTAATATTTTGAGATAGGGTCCTGCTAAGTTGCTGAGGCTGGTCTCAAACTCATGTTTCTCCTGCCTCAGCCTCTTGAGTCACTGGGATTAAAAGTGTGCACCAACATAAACAGACTATGATGTTTTAAATGATATGAAAATGTGACTTTAATATAAATGGAAATAAAACTGTAAAAAATGCTGTTGGGTGCTGTGGCACACACCTGTAATCCTAGCCACTTGGGAGACTGAAGCAGGAGGATCACAAGTTCAAGACTGCCTGGCCAACTTAGTGAGACCCTGACTCAAAAGTTTAAAAAGGGCTGGAAATGTAGCTCAGTGGTAAAATGATTGACTAACAGGTATGAGACACTGGGTTCAAACCCCAGTAACACACACACACACACACACACACACACACACATCCACACACACACACACACATCCACACACACACTCCCCACCCAGACAGAGGCATTAGTCACCCCTTGAGATTCAGTGCCTTTAAACCCTTTCCTATTCCTTCAAACAGAAAAGAAACTAAGCCTCAAGGAACTATAGTGTTGCTTGCAGCTAGTGGACACATAACAAATTCGAGTTACTTCAAATTACAGGATTGTGTTGGATTGGACATAGAAGAAGATACACAGAAAATATCTAGTAGGAATGTGGAAGGGTTTCAGTTAAGAAATGTTGACATGAATATTCTGAAGGATAACATGGGATGATAGGAAGGGAGGAGAAGGAGAAATGTTGGGACTGAGATAAAGCAAGGAATCTTCCAAGCATTTATAAGTATGTCACTGTATATACTATAGTCATATATTTAAAAATGTTCTTCATAGGTATAAGAATTATGTCAATGTACTTAGGGTTTTTAAGAAAAAATATAGGACCTAGAAGAAAGGTAAGGGATCAGTGGAGGGGAGGAGGGAGGCAGAAGAGTACGGGGGTGGGGGTGGGCGGAGATATTGAACTAATTGTATTGCTGAATTGTGTGCATCTAGGAATATGTGACAACTAATCCTATCATTAAGTAAAACTATAATGCACCAATAAAAAAATAAAAAATAAAAAAATAAATGTTGACATGGTTCAATGTGATATATGCTCATTGGCTACCAAAATGTCCATGTAATTTGATACAGCAATTATGAATCCTTCTTTTGGGACCAAAAATAATAAAGGGAAAGATATGACTTTTCTTGAGACTGCATTGGAAATGGCAAGAGTATTATTTACATAAATCCTCAATGAGAGAATATAGTCAAAAGAAATATAGTCACAGAATGAAAATATCAAGATAAATATTATCGCACAGCTTCGATACAACTTTTCAGCATCATACAAATTTAATAAATAGAAATTAGTGGACATTGAAGTAGACCTAATTCAGTTTTCCTTTTAAAAACCTCCAATGACAAAAAATGAAGCTTGAAATCTAGTTAAGGGGCTGGAGCGGTGGCTCAGCAGTTTCGGCGCTTGCCTGGCAAGCATGAGGACCCGGGTTCAAACCCCAGCACCACGTACACAACTAAGTGTTGGAGCAGCTAACACCATGTGAAAAACTCAATAAAGTTGTTTCTCTCTTTCTCTGTCTCTCTCACTGTCCCTCTCTCTTTAAAAAAAAAAAAAAAAGAAATCTAGTTAAAATGAGTAAAAATTTTGTTTACTAAAAAGGTGCCACAGATTATAAGTATTTTTCTAGAGGTTTAATAAAGATATTGTGATTATGTATTTTTATTTTTTGCAGAGCTGAGGAATGAACACAGGACCTTATGTGTGCTAGGCAAGTGCTCTATCACTGATCTATATCCCAGCCTCATAACTATGTATTTTTAAAAAGTTCTTATCTTTTATAGATACACACTGAAATATTTACAAATGAAAAGATACGGCACCTGGGATCTACTTCAAAATAATATGGGCACAAAGAGGGTAGGGTTAGATATCAAACAGCATTGTTGTGAGTTAATGATTTTGGATATAGGGATCATCACACTAGTGTGCCTATTTGTGCACATACATAAAATTTTCCAAATGAAGAGCAATAAAAAATGGTGTTACCCACAAAATTGAGAGACATCGAGAGTATGCTAACATTTTCTATAGCCAACTAATATTATGATGATTAGCACCTGAATCTCATAATCAGTTTATGATTTAACAGAAGTTAGAGGTAAACTGATTACTCCTCAATAGTATTGGAAGACTGTGAAACACAATAAAAGGAAATAATTTATTGTTTAACTCCCATCATTTACATGACTGACTTAGTTCTCTTAAGGTCTCCGAATCCTCTGGTCTCTAGCTCTCAATCTGCTGTCACACAGAGTCATTATTTGAACAACTACTTAATCAGCTTTTTATTTAGTGGAATGAAATATAATAGTTTACATCAATGATGTCTTAGGTTCAGTGAAATATAGCAGATGAGGTGAGCAGAAAAAGTGGCAGCTAAGTTGTGACACATTCTAACAATGCTTCCTAGTTTTATAAATGTTAACATGAAAGGAAAAATTTGCCTCTTAGAATTGATGAAGCATAACATTTGTTTTCTTGAAAAGTATTCTTTCTTATTCCAACCCTTCATCTTTATATTAAATCAATCTTTAAAATCAGTAGACCTATAGATTTATATTTATCTCCACTTTAAATTTGCCAGTGGTATCACTAACTCCTTCTACTTACCCCCATCACTAGTTTGAAGATAACAGCTTTGTATATCTCTCTCCTTTTGTCCAATGCCAAACAAGTTACCTTGTCTCAGAAACAGTTAAAAGAATGAATAAACAGAGCACAGCACTCTGTCTTTCAGACACTAGGGCAGAATTTGGGCCAAGTGCCCAAGTCTGTGGTGCAAGGATGTCTGGGAAAGGAAGCCTCTGGCATTTTCAGCTCCTATAGTGGGGAATGGGTTCTGCCTCATAATGCAGAGAGCCTCTGTGATGGTTAGTTTTATGTTGGGTTGACTGGTTATGAAGAGCCCAGCTTAAACATTATTTCTGGGTGTGTCTGTGAGGGGGTTTCTAGATGAGATTAGCATTTGAAGTAGTGGACTCAATAAAATAGATTGCCTTCTCCAGTGAGGGTGGGCATCATCCCATCTGTTGAGGGCCCCAAAGAAAACTAAAAGGTGAAAGAAGGTGGAATAAGGAGAAATCAGCTCTTGCCAGCTGGGTTGGAGCACCAGTCTTTTCTTGCATTTGGACTAGATTTACTCTACCAGCTTTCCCAGAGCTCCAGCTTGCAGAGAGTGTATCATGGGACTGCTCAGCTGCCAATTCTTCATAGTACTGCTTTTCTGTATGTATCTCCTATAGGTTCAGTTTCTCTGAGAACCTTGACTAATACAGCCCCCAGCATGGGGCAGGGGTTCAAATGGCAGTGTTGAAAGAATAACAAGTGTCCGCTCTACATTATAATTGCTTTGAAGCCAAAACACGAGGCTGAGCAACGGCAAAGCACACAGAGTGCACTGAGTGAATACGTGTTCACCGGTCCTTTCCTTATTTTAAAAGGAAGAGATAGAGACAGACAGACACACACACACACACACACACACACACACACACATACACACACAGAGAGAGAGAGAGAGAGAGAGAGAGAGAGAGAGAATTTTATTATTTTTTCATCTGGTTTTTGCTTTTCTGACACTTAGTTGCATATATGGTGCTGGGGCCGGAACCTGCATCCTTGTGCACACCAGGCAAGTGCTCTACTGCTGAGCCACCTCTCCAGTCCCTCACCTGTCATTTTTAATTAGGGACACTGTGAAATTTATTTTAGAACTTAGATACGTAGCTATTTTATAGCTACTCAAAATGAATATCATCATTTGGAACCAAGAATTTCAAATATATCTTAGATAATTAAAAATGTCTGAAAATGGACACTTTTTAACCTAGTAATAGTCACAGAGTAGATGCACTTATTTTAACTTATGCTTGGTCAATTGCCTAGGAAAAAATTAAGTGCAAAACTCAAAGAAATGAGGCATAATACTTATTTCTTAGATATATGTCAATAAGCCAAATTAGACATTGGTGGGTTTGTGTACAGTACCTGGGAACTCAGTTTAAACTGCACAGCCAGATTTAAGAGATGCTTTTAAGGTCATCTGAGCCAACATCCAACCTAGTAAAGGCATTCTCTCTTATTACATCCCTGACAGGAGGTCCAAAATGTATCACTTTATGAACAAGGTGCTATAATTTTTGTTACTGACCTTCTTTGATCTGGGCTTTATTTATCTATGAATTCAACCAAAGTATAATTTCTTCTGTACTGTTAGCTAATACTCAAATAAACTAAAAATATTTTTTACAACCCAACTGTTGGTAAACTAGGAATTCCACACCTAGTTCTTGAAAACTAATTTTAAAACCTAAGTAAACCTCACTTCCATCCTTTTAAAAAATATAATCTTAGTGTTAGTTCTTTCTCTAGGCTAAGAGATGTCAAGTTTAAACCTGGTTATTATCCAAATTCACTACATTTTGAGCTTTTGATGATGATCTATACACATTTGAAACATTGATAAAATAATAGAAATGTTATGGTCAAGTAAAGAACTCTAAGGAAGTCCAACAAAAATCTTCTATGTTGGCTTCATCTCCATGAGCGTTCTTTGGTACAGCTGATCAGCCCGGCTATGAGACCATATCCCAGATCAGATCTCATTTCTGCATTCACTCACAAACATCATTTAAGAGCCTTGTTGATAGCTATGCCCCAGAGGGATTGTATCTGACTCTATTTTAAATATTCTTAGGTTATCTGCAATTTAAATGAGTAGTAGAGGGAATATTTGGTACTGTACAGAACTCTTTAGTAAAGGGAAAGATATAACCCAATCCATTCATTTTATAAGTCTTGATTTTCATTACTGAGTTCACATATTGGGTTACGTGCATATCCATTAGATACGAGACAGAATATGAAGTCAGAATTATGTTTAGTGAAGGCTTTTAAAGTCATGACTAATTATATATGTATATATGCATATATATATAATATGCATTCCAATTGAAATGTTCTGATAAAATGTTTATCATTTTAAGAGAATGTACAATTAAACTTCTTAACTAAAAGCATTTGTTTATATTTTTTGCTAATTTAATGAATTCTAAGGCCAAAGACAATCTGAAAATAAAACTTAAGTGTTTTACTGGAATATGGAATTTTCATAAAATCTGGCTTCCAAATGCTGAAGGGTAAAATATTCCTATGTTTCTTTTAAAGGAAAAAGGAAGGAATATACAGTAAATTAACTCCAGAGATTGATTTACATTTTAAATATTTATAATGCCAACTGGTGAAGTGAAAAAGATTTATGGAACAGAGATTATGTCGTTGATGATATCTATTAAACCACACACACAGAAAAAAACAGTTGTGGGATAAATAAATTATTAGTTTCATGATGAATGAAACCTTCAAAATATATGGCAGCTTTTCACCAACTACTTGCACAAGAGAAAGTAGGAAGGAGAATTATAGTAGCTGAAATAACAAGAATATGAATTAGCTAAGTCTTATTCCCAAAATTACAATGGAAGCCATGAAAAGACTTTTGAATTTGTAGTCATTCACTTGCTTGAGACAGATTTTTTAAAAAGTGGTTTAACGAGCTCTCCTTAGAGATTTATCACAATCATCTCACTTTATACCACAAGAAGGGAAAATAATTTGTAAATTATTTCAATGGCATCTGAAACATCATATGGAGTACACAGACATTATGTAAATAGCCTAATTTCATTAAAAGTAAAGCTGTCCATCCTGGAGAGCTCTAGTAACACTTCTTTTATAGATATAGAGATTGGAGTTGGCACAATATTATTAATTTTAATGTGCATTTAAAGAAATTATAACACAAAAACTAATGTAAAATATGATTTGATTTGCTCATGGACTGCATAAGTGAGCTGAAAGGTTAAAAGCTCCCAAAATTCAAGAACATTCTGTCTTCAGGATCTTTAAATTCAGAGTATTTACGAAGGACTTGGAATGTGAACTGAACATACAATTTCAGTTGCTGCTCTCCCTGAGTGATAGTTCACATAAGTTGTCATCAGAGATCACTACAGTAAGCCTTTCTTTAATAAGCTGTATCCATATGAAACCTTGCTGAAAATAAAACCTATGATCTTTATGCTTTGAAATTTTAGCAATTTTAATATATCCTTGATCACTTCTTTTCTCACGTACTATCAAAGTTATTAGGTAGGGCATATTTGGCTAATACTACAAAGAAAAACAGTACAAATACCTTCTGTATTTTGAAGGACAATTATTTGATAAGACCTATGACAACTTATGTGGACTACCACCCGGGGAAAGCCTCAACTGAAGTTGTGTGCTCAGTCCACATTCTAAATCTTTATTTAGCAAATATTCAAAATTAAATGAACTACTCATCAGATATTTTTGCACAAGATAATTTTTTATGATTTCAATAATTTATTTTAAAATATCAAGTGAAAATTTCTCCATATATATGGTATACAAGTGAATGATAACGGCCTTCTAAAGGACAATCCCTATTCCAAAATTGTTGACAGAAGTACAATCTAGAATGGTACTCTAGTATCAGTTGTAGTTTTTCCATTTGGAATCTTCAAGAAATGAGTAACTGTTCTCTGCCCAGATTGCATTGGTTTGATCATCAACTTCCCTGGAATCTTCCTATCCTGAATAATTGTGAACGTACTTTCTGGGTCTCGAAAGACTCAAATGTACATAGAGTGCTAGTGTTTTAGAATTAATTGCCTTTGGAACACTCTAAGTAGGTACTCTTGGATACTACAAGCATATGATCGCTTTCACATAGTGCTATTTCTGTAAAATATACATTCTTCCCATCATCAGAATCTGCTTCCTTAAAGATGGCTGAACCAAATCAGAAAATGATAGCAATTCAATGCTTTTTTTCTTCTACTTGAAGCAACAGATTTGCTAAAACCAAAACATCTGCTTATCTTATTTCAGGAATTTGTGCCAGAAGCACACTGAATATTGATCAGCAACTCAAATATTACATTTGAATATCTACTTTTATACAAAAGTAATAAAACTTTCAAATAAGATGTTCTAATATTGTGTCATCACATCATGACTCTTTACCTGAGGAGACTAGGATAGTAATGGGATAGTAGAGAGGAGGGTTTAGTCAAAGGACAGAATGACTATTTTTTAAAATGCATTGAGATGCAGTCACCTAAGTTTCATGTACCAGTCCCTACACTTGTCCTTTTTTAGCTCTCTCCCATCAGCAACTATTTAAACTCTTTTTTTTTTTTTTAGGAGAGAGGAATAGAGAGAGAGAGAGAATAAAATCATATTTTATTTAGTTTTTCATGTGGCCCTCATTGCTTTGGCACTTTGTTATGTATGTGGTGCTGGTGTTTGAACCCACATCCTTGCGCATGCCAGGCAAGCGCAGGAACCACTGAGCCACTGCTCCATTCCCTGAACTTTTTCTTTTAGATTCTCCTTCTCCCTTCCCTCATTGACTGCAGGCCATTGTGTTCTGAGACCCTCAGGTAAAATTCTGCTACTTTCTACTCTGCCCCACTATCCATAACCCCCCCCCCCCCAGGATAAGATCTCAAGCTTTTATTCAAGGCCAGCCCAGTCAGAACTGCTGGGCATCTTACTCCCTGCCTGGAGCTGTCCAGCAGAATTCAATGTCTCTCTCAAGCTCATATGGCTGACGCCCCCACTTCCCACCTCACACTTCTGACATAGCAAATCCCACATCTTAAGTTGTAAATCCCTCCCCCATCCCACTTCTTCTCAACTTTGCATCCTTAGCACCCCCCACAAGGCCTAGCACACAGAGGTATTCAGCATATATATGTATATTGAACTGAAACTACTCATTTTTAAGCACGAGTTATTTTCAATTGCTTAAACCAGCACTGAGCTTGTCCCAGATTGTCTACAGAACAGCATATGATTTCTGCTCCACTTTATTTTTTCAACCCGTAAGTGACCCAAAAAGGAGGAATGAAACATTTCCATTAACTAGAGTTGCCAGGAAAAAAAAAAAAAAAAAAAACAGGCTGCCCAATACAAACTGAATTTCAGATAAACAACTAATTATTTTTTTGTATAAATACATCCCAAATATTATATGGACCGTATTTAAATTAAAACAACATCCATTAATCTAGAGTTCAAATTTAACTAGGCAGGATGGATTTTATTTGTTAAATCTGGCACCCCTACTAGTGCCTTTTTAAAAATTCTCAAAGGACTCAGGGAATGCTTCCTTAAGACACCTGGAGATTTGTATCTGAGCTCTGTAAACTTTTCAGTTAGCTAGATTTTATGTATGTTAATGCAGCTGGGTTTATTTCTGAGGAGCTCAGTAATACACTTTAGGAAATGCTGCTTATTATATAACATTATCATGTATTATGTTAATTTTACAGAATTTTTAATACCATCTGTCAATAGTTTTACACAAAGAATATTGTGATGTTGGCTCAAAATCTCTTGAAAAGCTAATATTCATAGTTATTACTATGCTTGAGGTAAGTCCTGGCTGTATGTATTAGTAAGAATTTTTGAAAATGTCCTATTTTCAAGTAAATCAACAAAATACATAAAGGAAAATAAGTAAATCTCTCATTTTTGGATCTCTTTCTTTATTAATCAAGCACAGCAATATGTACTGGGCTAACAGACTGGGAGAAACAGCCTGGCAGGCGGAGGTGGAGCCAGTGACGTAACTGCAGTAGGTCTTTGTTGGGAGAGCCTTCCCTAAATGTGAAACATCTGTAATTTGGAGAGCTCTGGCTTCACTGTATTTGGGCTGGGAAGAGAAAAGAATTTCTTCTTTCATCATCCTGTATTCAGAGGTTTGATGTTTGGGTCAAAAAAGGAATTCCTTATGAATCTTTTAGAATATTAAGTGGTGAAGGGGAGCAAGGGGTACCATTTTAGAGAACTGACTGTTCCTGGGTGCCGGTTTCCTGATTAAGGGTGATGATGCAATGGAAGTCATATCTCAAAGTGTAGGCAAAGATGCCCGAATCTGTTCCATCCTGAAAGTTCCCTATAATAGTGAGCTCTTCTCTCACTATTCTTGACAGTGATGTCATGCACAGAAGGCATTCATTTCTTATTCCCATTGAACAGAAAGAGAAAGTGAGAGAGAGAGAGAGAGATCTCCCAAGTAGAGTGATGTACTAGAGTGTGCCTTTGCCACAATTTCAACTAGACTGACCTCAGAAAAAACTTCTAGGGAGAGAATGACTAAGTATGCTGTAACTACGTGTTGTTATAAGGTGATAATGATAAAATGTCTATCCCAACACAAGCATATTACCTGCTTTCCACCATATTGCCAACACCAGTTAAGGACGGTTGTCAAGCGACCGACACAACATTGCACACACTGCAGAGATGCAGAACAATGCCTGGATGACTGCCCAAAATTGGTCTTTCCAAATGACAGGTTCAATTTATGGTATCAATCTAAAGCTCACGGGATGTTAGTGACATCCTTTTCCTCCTTGGTGGGGGAAAGGGATGAAATTTGGAAGGGTCGAGGCACTGGTTTGGGGCTTTCACCTGCCTGTGCAGAGCAAACAGGCTGACAAACATACTCATTAAACTTGATCTGAAGCAAGCGAGACTGTAAGGTCGTTTCTGAAATATTCATAAGGCATGTTACCGGACTCGCCACTTAGAGGTTGAGCAGAAACACCATGAGCCCGAGCAGGCAGTGCCCACACTTGGAAAGGGCCCTTAGAAACACAGCACATCCCACCGCCGCACTCCACTGTTCTGTTTTTAACAGCTCCGTCGTCGGCTGTAGCTCCCAACTCGCCTGTTTAATTCTACCTGCCCTGGAAAGAGCTGTTCCAAGTGCGGAGTTTCCCAGCAGTTGGAGAAGGCGCAGCTGGCCAGCCCCTCAGACAGCATCTCCAGGACCCTCAGCTCTGCGACTCCATCGCTCTGCTACCTTGCCTCACCTTAGGGGCCAAGCCCCCAGGGCAGAGGATTCCTCGGGATCAGGACTGGCCACTCGTCCCAACCAGGCAGTCCTTTGTCCCGGATTCCCATTTTGGCCTCTGCTTGGGATCCCTCCCACCCGATTCCCGCGGCGTTCAGTCGCTAGGCGACCTGCACCCAGGCCGAGATGCACACAGCCTTCCGTGCTGACCTGCCGCGCCGCAGGTGTAAATCTCAGGGGGCAGGATCAGGAAGAAGATTTTGATCCCCGGTGAACCCAGAGCTCCTGCACAGAGGTAGTGTGCACTTTCATCCAGGTCCCCCTCTCTGCCTTCAACCCTTAGCATTTCTGCTGAGCCCCAGACAGCGCAGCACGCATGATGCCAGGCGTCCTCGCCGCCACTTCTCTCCTCTCCAAGGGCATTAACCCTTGCCCCTTGGCTGCTCTGGGGTCACTGCTCACCTGGGCTTTTGACGGCGTTCGGCTTAGCAGCTCCCAGCGCTCAGTAGTGAGGTCTCCATCTCCGCCTTCCCCCAGCGCTCAGGCTGCGCTCTACGCGGCCCTGATCGACGCGGCCGGTCCGGGGCGTAGAAGCTGGACAGAGGCGGCAGAGGTTGCCGCACTGGCTGCGGGCACCGGAGGGGCGGGGGCGGGGCAGGAATCTGGGTCGCGCGGAGCTGAGCAAGTCGGGATGCACCCTGGGCGGCCGACTGCGAGGAGGCGACCGAGAGCAGATGGGGAGGGTGTGCTGAGGTTTCCCTGGGAGCACCACGCGGGCGGCGACTGAGCATGCTCAGTCCGGGAGCCCGGGGCGCGGGCGCGGTGTTGGGGAATGAGCTTGGCCCCACAGAGTCAGAGTCTTGGGGAAAAGGGTTAAGTCTGCGGACCTGGTTTCTGTGGGCAGAGCAGGGTGTTGGTTGCAGGGCCCAGTTTAATTGCGACGGGGTAGATGTCGCCTGGAGGCGCCCAGGACTGGAAGATGGTGAACCGAAGGAGACCTGTCAATTGGAATCCCAAGCTGTCCGGCGCAAGGTGTGTTCCCCACCTGCTTTCTGGAGAATTGTCCAGAAGTCGAAGTTTGGTTTTAGTTTAGCTTCAGCCTCGGGCACATCACTGTACACGAGGGAATCCCCCAATCCGGATACCCAGTCCTCTTCTGCTTTGCTGTGCCCAGAGACCTCAGGCAGACCTCCTCCTCTCTTTCTGTCTCCCGGTCCAGTCAGGTCAAGTTGTCAAAGAGCCAGCTCTTTAATTAGGTGTAATTGAGAGATGATATCAGTCCTCACAGTTCC
Organism: Aplodontia rufa; assembly: GCA_004027875.1. NCBI lineage: Eukaryota > Metazoa > Chordata > Mammalia > Rodentia > Aplodontiidae > Aplodontia > Aplodontia rufa. Next base: position 8,141 of record PVKS010028187.1, on the reverse strand, counting down.
ATATCTGCGTTACAACATGGTTTAAGAGACAATACCTTAACCTCCCGGATTAATTATAATGGAATGAATTATAGACACAGTGGTCTGGGGCTATTTGGGGACCATCTGCTTCCTAGGGCAATAAGCTGGCCCAAGAACCTACTTCCTGCGCGAGCGCTCTCTGTTTCTCTCTGAGACTTGCCTTTTTTATTAAAGACTGCATAGGGTGGGGCAAAGAGGATGAGCGTTGACGTTGCAGTTGATTTGAGTTTTATTTTTTACCCCAAGCAAATTATTTACCCGTTCTGCACCTCTGCTTCCTCATTTGTGAAATGGAGGGTGATAACAGCTACCTCTCTGGGCTGTTTGGAGAATTATCCCAGGCAGCAAGCATGCTGCCAGAAAGCCACAGAAATCAACTCTGATAGGCAAAGCACCTGCCAAATACTAGGTGTTCACTGCATTAGAAATTTGTGGGTTCTACTCCACTATTAGGCTAGTGATAGACCCTAAAGGTGAACATTTATGGTGTTCGTTCTTCACATTACCCTAAAGCCCTAATCTTTTTGATTTTTTAATCAATGTTTAAAAGCATAAACTACTATTTACTTTTCTTTCAACTCTCCTTTCTTCATGATTCCATGAATACACCTCTTGGAAAAAGCTAATCCAGGGGCTGGAGTGGTGGCTAGGCCATTAAGGCGCTTGCCTGGAATACGCGAATACACGAGTTCAAACTCCAGCACCACATACACAATTAAGTGTCTGAGCAACAAAAGCCACATGAAAAACTGAATAAAAATTAATTCTCTCTCTCTCTCTCTCTCTGTCTGGCAGGGGGAGCTAAACCATGGCTCTGAATGGGTCATCTTTGGAAATAAAAGCATTTTCACTAGAGATTTATTAGGGGCAGGTTTTTCCTTGTGACAGAAGAATGTCACTCCACAATCTTTTAAAAAGTAATGTAATTTACTTACATCCCCCTGTGGTTCTTTTGCAATTATTGCAGGAAGCACTAATATATCCTTGTATGGAAGGAAGTATACTTCTCATGCTTTCTGCTCTTTAAGCCATCAACTTTCAAAAATCAAAATTTTCATTATCTCTCATGCATACTATTTCTTCACGACACTTTGCCTTTGTCCAGGGTGTTCCACTTTTTCTGTAAAACCCTTCCACTTCAAGAAGTCCTGCTCACTCTTCAAGCTCAAATGCTACCTTCTCTGAAGTCTTACCTAAATACCAAGACAGAATCAATATTTAACTGTGTAGCACCAGTGCATACTGCTATTATAGCACTTATCATGGTCTACTGCTGTTGTTTAAGCAACACAAAACAATTTCATGAGCAACTATTATGTGTAAGCACTGTACTACATGCTGGAAAAACAACCCATCAGACAGACAATGTTCCTGCCCTCATCGAACTTACAGTCTGGTCAAAACCGTCAAGAGAGAATCTACAGAATGGGAGATAATAATGGCCTGTGAGTCCTCCAATAGGGGACTAATATTCAAATTTTACAAAAAAAAACCTCAAAAAACTTGATAACAAAAACACATACAATCCAAGCAATGGGCTAGAGAGCTAAACAGAAATTTCTCAACAGAGGAAATCAAGCAAGCCAAAGAATACCGGAGAAAGTGTTCTAAATCACTAGTATTCAGAAAAATGCAAATCAAAACTTCCTTAAGATTTTACCTCACTCCAGTCAGACTGGCAAAGATGAGAATACAAACAGTAATAAATACTAGAGGAGTTGTGAGGAGATAGGAACACAAGCACACTGTTGGTGGAACTGCAGACTGGTTCCACCAGTCTAGAAAGCAGTGTGGAGATGCCTCAAAAAAGTAGGGTTGGATCCACCATATGACCCAGCTATCCCTCTTCTGGATATTTTCCCAGAGGAGTTAGAATCAGCACATTACAGCAACACAGCAAAATCAGTGTTCATAGCAGCTCAATTCACAATAGCTAAATTATGGAATCAACCCAGGTACCCCCTCACTGGATGAATGGATCCAAAAGCTCTGGTATATATATGGAGTTCTACTCAGCTATTAGAAACAATATTGTGGCCTTTGAGAGTAAATGAATGGTGATGGAAGAAATCATGCTGAGCAAAGGTAGCCAAACCCAGAGAGTCAAGGACCAAATCTTTTCCCTCACTTGTGGAGGCTGGAGCTAAAGCTAGGCTTGGATGAAAGGTAATCAAACTCTTGTATTAGACTCACCAAAGGCATAGCAACACATAATCTAGGAGAATCATAGACATGATGAGAGGGAGGGAGAAGGAGGGAGGATAGCGAGGAGTCTAGGGAGACAATCATCAGCGTAGCATACTCTTTACCTCCCCTGAGAAGTCAAATAATACTTGTGCAATCATTTAATTCTGGAAAATTGACAATTATGAATATAATGTATATATGTGGAAATTTATATCTCTTATAGGGGCATAATATAGAAGAATCAAGAGACTGGGGCATGGGCAATATGGGGGTAACTATGGTTTAGGGTCAAATGCATAACATATCTTTACTTTATACACATTTATGATTATACAACAACTCACCTCCTTAATGAAAATTTAAAAAAGAAAAAAAACAGGCAGTAAACACCTAAACTAAAAGAACACCAAAGGCAAATGTGAAGTGTTTTTTGCCATTTTGTTATCTATCAATTTATTCCATAGGTTCTTGACTCATCTTTCCAAAAACTATCAATAAAAGTATTACTATCATCCCCAGGCTTACCAGACTATATGGACATGGATCCCTGCCAGTTTGTTACTAAACCAATAGTCTCTACTCCTTTTACTTGATCTCTTAAACTAAAACTGGTCCTGATTCCAAATCACTCTACATACATACCTACCATCCCACATAGTGAATGGAAAGTGATTGGGGAAGGACAGAGAGTTTAATCTCCACACTAAAATATTTTCTTTCTTTACCCATAAGGAACAGCATTTTTCTAATTGCCAGAGCCAACTGGGATTCCTAGACATCCTATGTCCCAAACATCTTTCCAGAATCTTGTACCACTTGCAAACCCTTACTTTTGGCCACCTTTGGCCTCTATTTTTGTCAGTAGTTATTCTCTGTCTTATATCATCTGACCCTTTGTATCTACTGTTTGAATAACTTAAACTTTTCTCTGATCCCCTTATTATTTAAGAGTGAGACAAACTTGGCCCCACTTCGAACTAACTTATGGAAAGCATATTTGTCCACATGTGCTCCACAGCAACTAGTGATGGCCTTGCCATTGTTCAAAGCGAGCAACTCCAGACGGAGTTGCACTCATCTTTACCTTATAGAATTTAACAGATGGTCAGCATGTAATAGAGCCTCAGTAAAAGTTTGTGAAATGAATGTATGCATATTCGCAACTCAATTTGCTTCCTTAGACCATAATTATTTTCTAATTGGTTTTGTTGCTATCCCTAAAATCCATCCACCAGGATTTAGCACAACTTTTCCTTTTCTTGGTCTGTTAATTTCCCTCCGGTCCCAAATCCCCCAAATCCATATGTTTCCCTACTCTGGGTCCTGAATTATTTTTATGTTAAGAAATTTTATTTAGGGGCTGAAGCAGCGGTGGCCCAGCAGTTACCACACTTGCCCAGTATGTGTAAGGATGCAGGTTCAAACCCTAGTACCACAGACACAACAAAGTGTTGGAGCAACGAAAGCCACATGAAAAACTAAATAAAATTGATTCTCTCTCTCATTGTCTCCCTGTCTTAAAAAAATAACAACTAAATTTTATTTAGCAGAATAATGAACATCAACAGAGATGGTAGTTGAAAAAACGGAGATTATATGATCTAACATTTGCAACTAACAAGTGAAGAATCCATAGAGGAGGATGTTGTTATAGTAGGAAAGCAGGAAAGGAAGGGGAAGAGGTAGGAGCTGCTGGGCTCTGTTGAACACATTGACTCCATACTGGCTCATTAAAAGTGACACAGAGCTTGAATCTTTTTCAGGCAGGTGGATACACTTCTATGTTCAGGAGATCTCTTACTGAACATCATACTTAGGAATTCATTTGAATAGAAATTTATCCACCCAGAGATTTCTTTCATTAGCAAGGTGAGATTGAGCAATGAGCAAGTAGTAATTACTTTGTGGGTGAGGTGGAAGTCATGGCCCATTTTTTTATTGTTAGTTTATCTCTGATCCTAATATTGTGACTTGGGGAATTTGTAGTAGCACAATATTCTTTGATGCATTTTCTTGATAACAAAACTAGAAAAGGAAGCCTCTGGATTTAAAATGTATTGGTTCTTGTTTAATTTCACTTAATTGTGTAAAGTTTAGAAATTCTTATGAACCACTCTCTTCTAGTAGAATGGATTTAAAGGTCTATGGAGTTCTGGATACAAAATTGAAGTGGCACTTGGACTCAACATGCCTGTTAATTTAGCTACAGTGATAAAATTGTGACGGGGTTTACATGCAATTTAACCATCATGTTAAAGAACACTTTAAACCAAATGAACTATGACTCTTAGACATGCTTCTGTGGCAGTAGTTCCCATAATGTGATCTAGAGATAGGGCTTTCCAGTGTCCCAAGGACTGGTCCAAAATGCAGTTCATTTAATTGTGTAGCTCCTAGTACAAATATACCATGCTAGATACTGGGGATACAGAAATGGGTAAGACACTGTGATCTTGAGGAATTCATAGTTGGAATGTTGCAACTTTCTCTCTCTCTCTCTCTCTCTCTCTCTACACACACACACACACACACACACACACACACTGTGGGATTTTTTTCTCTAGGTTTGTTTTCTGTGTAGAATTAAATCAGTACTAAACCCTCTTCTCCTCTCATATGAATTATCCAGACTCCTCTGTGCCTGATTTTTATTTAAGATATCATTCCCCCCATGAAAACAAAGGCCTTACTTTTTAAACTCTGTTGAATGCTGCTCCACAGGTCCCTACTCCTGCCAGGTAGGTCTAGGGGAGTTTAATTCACCTTTAAGAGATGACTGATCCTGCAGGAATCTAAGGGCAAGAAACTGATGTCAGAGAATGAGGTAAAACTTCAAATACTTTGTGTCTGATACTGATTATGATGTTCCTTATTAGAAATCATTATGGGCCAGTCTTTCATTGGTCTTTACTGATGGGCAGCCTCTGGGAGAGGAATCGACATTAACAGGTGGCAGCTTCTGTATCAGAATTTACTTTTAAGGAGGAAATGCACATATTTAAAGGCATAAAGTTCAGTTGAGTTTAGAAAATAGGAGAAGATTCATGCTTCTGTAAATCTATGAAAATCAGGCTATAGATCAAATTAAGAAGCTATATGATTTCTTCCTGAAAATTAATGCTACCTATCTTGAAGTGAAAACCTTTGGTGAAACTATGGAATGTCAAGCTATCTGTTTTGATGCCAAGATAAACTTTGAGGACAATGCAAAATACCCACAAAAATGCTTGGCATGCACAATAAATAAATAAATTTTTTTTTGAAAATGAAGAAACCAGTTGTGGTCAACAATACACAAAACTAGATGGGAATATTATTTACTTTGCAAATGGTGCTGGGCTAGACATGGCTGGCTATGATATCATTTCCTTGATGGTCAAAACCCAGTCAGTTTCTTTGATTCAGCAGCGGTATAAAGGAAGCCCAGGTAGTAATCATTTAAATTGCTCATTTCTGATCCTAATTTTGAAATCATCCTCAGTGTTGTTCTAGGTGGAGTAGTGAATTTTGCTGTCATTGTCAGTGTCATCATCAATGATTGCAGAGGACTAGAACTCATGGCCCTTCTGGTGGTCAGGTTTGAAGGAATCGATGTCTCAGCATCTCAGAATGAACTCAGTAATATCCAACTCCTCCTTACATCTGTCGTTGACTTGGAGGATAGAGTTGGGAAGGTTGTGGCTAGCATCCAAAGAAATTACCCCTTCCTCTAATCCACTGGGGAAAGAAATCTTCATCCTACAGAAAGGGACAGGCCCTATCACTGGGAAGACCATAGGCATCCACTAGGTCAAAGAGAAAAAAAAAGGGAAGGGTGGAGGAAAGTTGGTAAGCAGTAATGAAAAATTTCACATCTGTTCCTTTTTTTCAGGAACAGATACCCAGATAGCTCAATAATTCTGATTTTACATATAGACTTCATGATAATAACAGCCTCTTTTCTCAAATAATGGTGTCTATCACAGTAAACCTGTCAGTAGATCCTACTTCACTGACTTTTGGCACAATCTATAGTCAGTGTGGATAGAGTGAAAAACGTGAATCAGGCCCTGTTTTTTTCTCTTTTTTTTTAATGGTAGGTGGGGTGCTAGGGATTGAACCCAGGGGTGCTCTACCACTGATCACTTATCTACATCCCCAGCCCTTTTTAATTTATTTTTTATTTTGAGAGAAGTTCTCTCTCAGTTGCTGAGGCTGGCCTCTGAGCTTTTTTCATACTCCTGCCTCAGCTTCCTGAGTAGCTTGGATTAGTGGCCTGCATGACCACACCAAGAGCTTCCCTATCTTCATCAATGTCCTCATTTATCAAGTTTTCTGTCCCTCATCAATGCATGTATCCATCCTTGCTACTCAAAGTACATAGCCAACTCCCAGTTCCAAAAATAGGGGGAACATGTTGTTTTTGAACTTTATTAAAATAATTTCAATGATGAAGATTACTTTTCATGCTTTTGGTATAGAATTTTATAGGGTATATAATATGGCATTTAATCTAGATAACATTATATAACCTTTAGAAAAATTTAAACTGACACATAAATATCATGAGAAGGAACATTCTTGCTTTGTTTCATTTTCCTATCTTTCCACCACAAACTGGTAGATTCTGAAGAAAAAGGAATTTTAAGGCACATATCTATAACATATGTTGATCTTCAATGCTGTCTTACCTGAAAGTGAATTATTTACATAGGTGTTCAGAAGAATTACAGTTCTTCAGTTTTTAAACAAAATGAAAAATTTCAGTTCCAGATACAACCAAGACTTTAGGTTTTATGTTTCTTATGAAGCAAACAGAACATTCAAGATTAAGTTATATGAAACCAGGCATGGTGACATACACTTATAATCCAGCTACTGGGAAGCTGAGGCAGGAAGATTGCAAGTTTGAGAGCAGCCTGGGCACCTTAGTGAGACCCTGCCTCAAAATAAAATAAAAAGTTCCAAGAGTGTAGCTCTCTAGTAGAGTACCCTGGATTCAGTCCCTAATACCACAAACAAAACAAACAAACCAAAAGAAATAATAAAAAAATAACAGAGGGAAAAGAATAAATAACATAATTAGCACTTGGATAAGGTTCTCCATCTTTCCAGAACTTTCTGAGAATATCTTGATTTCAAATATTTTGTCTCGATCTGGTTGTGGTTTAGATGATGTGTTTCAATTTTTAAGACATATCATATACACAGATATTTATCCTACTAATTCAATATGCACACTGAAAGAGATGAAGATCATTATTGCATCCCGTCTCCATTCAACATTTTTTGAGTGCTGTGTGCTAGGTTCTGGTGAAAGCCAGCAATATGAAGATAAGTGATGTGGAGCCTGTCCTCAAAAAGCTTACAGTCTAATAGAAAAAAGGAAGAAGAAACTGATAAACTTAATGCAAGACTGGCTGGTGGACTAGATTTATGGATAGCTCTCTGATGAGAACCCACTGCAAGCAGTGTCTATGATCCATCTCCCTTTAATATGTCTAGGACTTCCATACACATAATAAGAATGATCCATAGAAGGACATATCTATTCTTGGCACAATGGCAAGGTCTTGACTGTGCCCTGTTTTGCATACAGTGCAGTATGTAGATCATGTAAAAGTCTGTGGCTTTACATTTCATAGCATCAGGAATTTAAGTGTATTAATCATAATATTGAGCCACCTGGAGTGAGGTGCCTTTGAAAGTGTGACTTTTCAGCTCTTCAAATTCCACATAATAGATGTTTTTAGAGTACCTGTTCCTTCTTTGTTATTGTAGAAAGAGTGTTTCTTCTATGAAGCGTCTCTGAAACTCAACATTAAGAATGTACAATCATTCTTAATGCAATGATATTGCATTGATATTGCAATGATATTACAATGATATTGCAGCCTTCGAAGGTAAATGGATGGCTATGGAAGAGATCATGATGAGTAAAATCAGCTTAACCC
>PVKS010028186.1:0-26724 GCA_004027875.1 Aplodontia rufa | reverse complement strand
TGCTTTTATGTCCTCTCCTTAACTCTGGGTCCCCGATTGCTCTCAAGTGATGTGTTGCAGTTGTTCCCACTTTCACTGCTGGTCTGTCTTCTCCCCCTGGCCCTCCAGCCATTGCCAGGGCCTGGCCAATTCACCTTTTCCTGCCTAGAAATCTTGCTTTCTGAAGAAAGTCTGCGATGCGTAAGTGTAAGTTTTGTGGTTTTGTGCTCTTGAGATAGCCCTTCGCCTTGCCAGGCTGACCTGGAGCTTGTGCTCTTCCTTCCTCAGTCTTCTCAGTAGCTGGCATCACAGGTGTGCCCTGCCGTGTCTGCCTTGCCCTCTCGTCTTCACAGCTGCTGCAGATTATGCTGCCAAGCTGACTGCCAACTTTACATGCTTTAAAAAAAAAAAGATTGCCACAGAGTCAATCAATTTTATTTATTTTTTTTCATCTGGCCTTCATGTCTCTGACACTTTATTGCATACATGGTGCTGTGATTTGAACCCTGGTCCGTGCAGATACCAGGCAAGCACTGTACCGCTGAGCCACTGCTCTAGCCCTTATATGCTGTTTAACTAACTTCTTATGAGACCTGAACAAGCTTTGTTATTATCACACATTTTACCTTTGGTATATGAGATGTACATATCTTTTCGTCTCCAAGTTGCAGTTTGCAATTTCCTGAATATCATGACAGTGAGCAAGGATGTTCCTTTTCTAAGAAGTGCTTATTTGTGTCCTTTGCCCATTTTTTCTTTTTGTGCTGTTCTATACAAATTCTTTATAGATTTTGGACATTAATCCCTTGTTACTTTTATATTTTATGACATTTTCTATCTGCCACTTGTGTTTTGTGTTTTGTCTTTTATTGTGTGGAAATTTTAAATGTTGATCTCAGATTTGGCTCTCATTTTACATCCTCTTTGCACAGATATGTATTTTAAAAAGAAAACAAGTAAAAATATACACACATCTAGCCAATCATTGTTTTCCATTCCTTGTACAAATACAGGTTTGCGTGCCTTAATCTGTCTTTTACTTTTCAGCTTGGGACATGAGACTAGAAGCAACAGCCCAGAATGTTCCTGAGGACATGCCATCCTGTGACACAGACATGGAGGGGTTCACGAAGGAGGTGCCCCACTTCTTTCCTGGAGGCAGCTGGAACTGTGAGAACCGGGAGAGATGCTTGAGACAGTCTGCTTTAACTCAGGAGAAACCTGGGGCTCAGGAGGCAGTTTGTGAGTATCTTGGTTTTGGAGAGCATTTGAGTGCAAGCTCAGGCCTTTCCTCACCTCAGAGAGTTCCAACAAATGGTTTCCATGTATGTGACTCGGATGTTAAGATTTTGGATTGTGGAAAAGCTTTTAGTCACTCTCTGGAAGTCACTCAGTGTGGAAGAGGTCATATGAGAGAGAAGCCCAATAAATACTCAGGAAATATTAAGTCTTTCAACCATTTTACCCCCCTTGGTGACCAAAATCTAATGAGAAAAGACAGGAAACCTCATGAAGGGAAGGATGTTGGGGATTTCTTTGCTCTGAGCTCATCTCTTCATGGAAGCAGAAGTCACCCCATTGAGAAACCATATATGTGCACTGAATGTGGCAAATGCTTCAAACGAAACTCTTCCCTTGTTTTGCATCACCGAACTCATACCGGAGAGAAACCGTATGCCTGTAACGAGTGTGGAAAGTCCTTCTCTAAGAACTACAACCTGATTGTGCATCAGAGGATCCATACAGGAGAGAAGCCCTATAAGTGCTCTAAGTGTGGGAAGGCTTTTAGTGATGGGTCAGCTCTGACCCAGCACCAGAGGATTCATACGGGTGAGAGACCTTATGAGTGTCTAGAATGTGGAAAGACCTTCAACCGAAACTCATCTCTAATTCTGCATCAAAGGACTCATACAGGGGAGAAGCCGTATAGATGTAATGAGTGTGGGAAACCCTTCACTGACATCTCCCACCTCACTGTGCATCTCAGAATCCACACTGGCGAGAAGCCCTATGAGTGCAGCAAATGTGGAAAGGCTTTCAGAGATGGCTCATACCTCACCCAGCATGAGAGGACTCATACCGGAGAGAAGCCTTTCGAGTGTGTAGAATGTGGGAAATCCTTCAATCGCAATTCCCACCTTATTGTGCATCAAAAAATCCATTCTGGGGAGAAACCCTACGAGTGTAAAGAGTGTGGGAAAACGTTCATTGAGAGTGCATACCTCATCAGGCACCAGAGGATTCATACTGGCGAGAAGCCGTATGGCTGTAACCAGTGTCAGAAACTTTTCAGAAACATCGCTGGCCTTATCCGTCACCAGAGGACTCATACTGGAGAGAAACCCTACGAGTGTAATCAGTGTGGCAAAGCTTTCAGGGACAGCTCCTGTCTGACCAAGCACCAGAGAATTCACACAAAGGAGATGCCGTACAGGTGTCTGGAATGTGGAAAGTCTTTCAAGCAGAACTCTCACCTGGTGGTACATCAGAGACTACACAATAGGGAGGGTCCCAGCCAGTGTCTTCAGTGTGGGAAAACATTTAGAAGGAGTGTGTCCCTTGTCCGACATCAGAGAGCACACCCCAAAGAGCGGCCTGCAGAACCGTAGTGCATGTGGGGTCACTCTTCTCCCAGCTGAGTCTCAGATGGCATCATTTTCTGGTCAGCAGAAAAGAATCCTTAGAGATATCAGAGAATTGGTGGACGAGACATGGGGAATTCCTGAAGTGAACACTGGGTGATGATAAATGTGGAGAAGGCTTCAGGGAAGACTGTGCCTATCCCAAATGTGGTAGTGCGACACTGGAATAAAAGAGGAATGTGAGTGAGAAAGTTCTGAAATAGATCCACTACCTCTACTGCAGGATGCTCACACTGGGCAGGGTCTGTGAGAATGCAGTGAGTGATCCCTTCAACGCATCCTGTGGTAGTGAGTGTTCACCTCCTGCATGCAAGCACCTTGTGAGTGTGATCAGGAAGAGAAACATGGGCTGAAGCCCCTGTTGAGCTTCTTGTACCAGCAGACACACGCTGGTGAGCATCCCTTGTGGTATGTAGCAGCCTCAGAGTCACCGCTGACTTTTGCCGTTTGAATGCACTGAAATCCTGCCAGCTTGCTGGGGACTCCTAAGAAGGAAAACTGGATGAAGTTGCTTGTGAAGGAATGAAGTTGTCCCTCTTAAGACTATAGCAGGCTCTTCCAAGATGGATGGCTGCTTCCAGGAAATGTGGTCCAACCTGTTGGTCTTGAAACAAGAACCTGAGCTGTTGGGTTTGCTTATCACTTCCTACCAGTGGAATAGGTATAGCCTAGCAGTGCTATTCCTGTAGGCCACTTCTGATTTGGTCCATTCAGCCACTCTGAATGATTACAAGGGTTTGTTGCCATGTTGTGAGATGCTGATGATATGATGAAAAGAAGGCATTAAATCGGAGATTATTGTCATCACAGTCCATGTAAAAATAGGTGTGCCTATGGATATAGAGTAGACATTGATGTTGGAGAAATAAATAAGTAGTGTTCTCGGAGGACTGGAATTGTAAATGGGCTTTTTCCTCTATTAAAAATCACAATAATTTGATAGTAAACAAGGAAAGTCAAGAGGAGGTGAATATGGGCCTTCTTGGCCCTTCTTTGCCTTTGGGGGCTAGATTGGGGCCACAGGAAGCTATAGCATTAGGGATGCATCCAGGCAAAATCATCTCTGTAATTGGCATCCTACAGCTCTGGCAGGAGAAGCACTTCTTTCCTTGGGGTGGATAGAAGGGGTTGTCATTGTGGAGGAGAACATGGGTCTCAGGGAACAGGAAGGCACAGAGAAGTCTGAAGCAATCTTAGCACGTCCTTTCTGAGGCCTTGCAGTGATGGCTGACTGTTTGACACAGTTCCAAAGTCCTGAGTGGAATTCCTTGACATTTTGACTTCTCCTGTCCTCTCTAGCCCCTGTGAAGGCTTCTCTGAGCTGAGCTGTGAGTTGTATGAATTGGAAACACTTCAGCATCTCCATGGGTACCCTTCCTTGATGTGAGGAGCCATCAGATGAGTCCCAGAGAAGGGTGTGATGGTGGCCTTGTCCACACTTGTCTTCAGTGCTGCCTGTCCTCTAGTCCTAAAGTATGCTAGCACTCTTCGTGAACATTTGCTGGTTGACCTATATAGGTGTCCTCTTTCTACAAAGATAGTCTTTTCCTCAGATTCTCAAGAGTGCACAAGAAATCCTGACTCTTAGATTTGTTGCAGTTGAAGTCTGAGCTGCATCTCAAGACAGACTGCATCATGGCTAGCCCACGCTTTCTTCTACTACTACTACTACTACTACTACTACTACTACTACTACTACTACTTTTTTTTTTAAAGAGGAGAGAGAGAGAGAGGGAGAGAGAGAGAGAGAAGCAATCTTTATTTAGTTTTTCGTATAACTTTCATTCTTGGTACACTTTGCTGTGTACATGGTGCTGGGGTTTGAACTCATGACTCACGCATTCCAGGCAATTGCCATAACTGTCGAGTCTCATCGCTCCAGCCCCTGCTTTCTACTTGTTGGCATGCAAACTTTCCCCAGGCAGTGGCGACTGAAGGAAGGAAGAGGTGTCCCATGATGCTCACCCATCAAGTCTGTTCTTCTTCAGGTGTACCCCTTAGATGACTTTAAATGCCTGACTGCTTCCTAGATATGAAAGCCAGGGAGTTAGATAAGAACAGGAAGGAGAGGAGGAAGAAGGCAGCAATATTTAGGTGGCTCCTGTGTAAGCTCATTTCACCTGCCATACACCCCAAGTCTCATTTTCAGCCATCCCATGCCAAGTTTTCCTCACTAAATGTCCCACCTTTAGATTCAGAGGATAGGGAGAACTTTTGGCTGACTTTTAGCTGAAGTTTCAGGAGTTTCAGAGGATACCTCTATTTGCAGTCTTGCCACAGTACCCCTCTTGATGAAGAATCTGCAGAAGTATAGCTGAGCAGGTAGGAAGAGTTAATGACAGCCACAGGACAGGGATGAGCGAGGTCCCTGATGTTGCAGTGCTGGGTCCTGTGGCTCTGTGACCTGGTGTCTCCTTGATTTCAAGGACTCTGTTCTCGGGGGCCAGTTGGGGAGGGGACGGACAGCCAGTCTCTTCTGGGTGTGTCTTCTCTCATGACTGGTATCTTAGCTGTGGCCTTTCCTTTGAGTATCTGGCCTGGACTTGGCCCCTGTTAGCTATGTCACAGAGGAGGGTGGGTATGCAGCACTGGCAGCTAGGAAAGTTAAAAACCTCAGTCCTGAGAGGAGAGAAGAGGTGGGTGGTGGAGGCAGGAATATGGGCAGAAGGGAAGAGAACGGCCCTGGGAAACCATTTGGATAAATGGTTCCCACACATTTGAAGGTGGTGATTTACATAAGGGTGGAGGGCTTATGGGGACGTTCACTAAACCCTCTGGAATCATGAGATGGTGGTTCTGTGTCCCGGGGATACTGCCTGTGGGTGGGCAGCTGCAGAGGTAAGAGGGAACTGGGCGTACCTGTGTTCTCCAGAAGGTTGCCCTAAAGTGTGTGTGTGTGTGTGTGTGTGTGTGTTTTATAGCATTACCCACAGAAAAGTACACTGACAGGATGTACTTCACCTCTGTTCCAGTTCTTCTGGGTACTCTGCTCAGCGAGTCCTCAGTCAATTTAGCAAAAATGCCATGCCCCTCGCTTATATCTAAACATCTTTGTTATTTGAATTTTTCATCCTTCCCATTTGATGCCCTGTAACCCTGGCCTGCCTTCAGCCAGTGTCTCTTGTAGTTTGTGTAGCAAGGGTTACCTCTTATTTATTCTGTATTCTTTCTGTAATTTTTAATGTGCTGACTCCCACCCTGTTTGTTGGCTTTAAATCCCTACTTGACCGGGTTGGAGTTAGGGGTTGAGTCAAATCTCTCTGAAATCCTTCCACAAAACCCTCTTATAGTAGCCCCCCTTGACTAATGCCTGCTTTATCATATTTAACAAGTTTCATGTTTTTTACGTAACAGTACAGATACACCAGGTACAGGTGGCTGTTCCCAGCATCCACGTGAGTAGAACAGTCCCTTCCCCCGATGGCACCATCAGCCTGACTTGTAATCCCATGGCTTTGCATTCTGCACAAATGAGCCTGCAGCATGTACTGTTGCTCAGTGCTGTGTCCATTAGACTCCTCCACATTGCTGCATACCATTGTTTATTCTCACACTCTTTAACATCCTACTGAATTCATCTGAATGGATTCATCCATTCTTCTGGAAGCAGCTGTTCTCAACTGGAGTGATTTTGGCTCCCAGGGGACATGTGGAGACATTTGGATGATGGTGACCAAGGACAGTGGGGAAGCAGTGGCACCTGTAAGGAAAGAGAGGAATGAAGGAAAGAGAGAAGGGGGAGTGGTGGCTCAACAGTACCACAGATTTATTCTGGAGAAACCTGCAGAAGGGGGCCCAGTGGAGTCTGGGACCCACCTGTTGCTTACAGCCTGGGGTAGATAGAGGAAATATGGGGGTGAGAGGGGGTCAAGGTGTCTGGGACACACATGCCCCCGCACCCCCACTGCTGCTTACAGCCTGAGGTACATATAGAGAGAGTGAGGGGAGCGGGGGGGGGGCAAGGTGTGAATTTTCTGGCTAAAACAGGAGTTCCCATAGAGTATAATTTTTCTGATAAGGGCCCAAGTAAATAGATTCTGATAAAGGCCTGACTCAGTAGATTTCAAAACAGCGAGTAGGGGGTTTGCTGTCTGGCTTATGTGAGTAATTTCTGGTAATTTTCCATATCCATCATGCCACAGTTTAAAGGGATATAATGAGTTGGGTTGATAAGATCAACTTTTTATCCAGTTACTCTGTAAACAGACATAAGTATTAATTCTGCCTAGGAAGAAGATTCCCTGGTTATAATTGAAGCAGCCAGAGAGGTGATAGGAGGTAACTTGCTTTAGCTGGAGGCAGGGTCTTGTAGGGAAATTTTAAGGGGACTGTGGTGGTTGGTCACAGTGGGCTTGTGTGGCTGACACCTCAGAGAGAAGAGGTGACAGGGATGTTAGAGGGGAAGGAAATGGCATGAGAGGAAAAGGGAGTGTGGGGGCTAAGGTGGGTATTAAGATGAATGGAGGCATTGAATTTGGTTAAGGTGTTCCTGCCAAGAATAGGAGTTGGTCATCTATGCTTGAGTGGGGCCTTCCATTCAGGCAGCCAAAGAAAAAAAAGTTTTGGACTAAGGTTTTAGTCTGGGGTGGTGGGATCCCATTCTCTGAGGTCCCCTGCAGTTAATCTATTTCCTGCATCAATTCCCCTCTGAAGAGGTCCTTGACTGCCTTTGGGTAAAAGGGTGATGACCATTCTGGCTTCTTCATGCTGACAGTGGGGCGTTGGCTGTGGCAGTCAGGGAAGCTTTCCAGACGTCTGTCCGGGGGGCCTGGGTAGAAGTTGGGAAGCAGCTGCCTGGAGGGTCATATTTCCAAGACCACCAGGTGCTTAATGGACTCTAGGCATCTCATGCATCAGGGCAGTTCTGAGGTCCATGATGGTGGTGGTTGGCAGGTGACTGGACATGGTGTAGGTGTGGGAGGGATCATGCTAGAACAATAAACAATGCAATAAAACATTATTTTCTGCAGGCAATTAGTACAAAACAATCAGTGTTATCAGCCAGCCTTTGAAGATCATGAAGATAGTAACTTATTAGAGCTTAAGGTATGGTGTGAGCCTGGGTCCTCCTGCATGCCAGTGCTCCAGCCACCATTAACTTTCTTAACTTTGGTATCCTGATTCTTTTTCTCTCTCTCACACTGTCCCTCTCTTTTTTTAAGAAGAAAAAGTTAAAGGGTTAAGGAAAAAGTATTTTGGCCCTTGCCCTGTTTGGTCAGCCAAAGCTCAGGGGACAATGGGATTTTTCTAAGCCAACCAGTGCACAGTCTGCAAAGGACAGTCTTTGGAAAGGAAATGTCCCTGATGCTTCCAAGGGAAGCCATATGTGGTCAGCAAGACCCTGACCCATCCTGGCAGATGGCACCACTGGTAGAGGAAGGATAAAGGAGCCAAGAGGCTCTCACATGTCCCCAAGAGTGACCTCCTGAGGAATCTCAGATGACCTAGAAATAGGCACAAAAGTCAGTTTTGACCAACTTGTACTTAAGCACCTGGCAGGAGAGTTACAACCAAAGCACAGCCATACATGGGCATTTAAAAGAAAAGACACTAATTCTTTTAATGTAACTCAAAATGTATGCTTGTGTCATTTCTCCCATAGGTAAATAAAACTGGGAGATTACAAAATAAATAAATAAATAAAGCATTACAGAAGACACTACCAGAATCACAGAATCACTACTAAGTCAGTTTGAGATCCACGAATTTTCCTGTCCTCCCATATGGGTAAACTCAATCTGTTCTTCGCTGGCATTATTGTTTAGTTCTAACATTTAAAAAGCTACCTTATAGAAATCAGATGGTATTACCCAACTCAAGGGTACACCTGTGCCATTATAAAAATTAAATGTGTTCCTAGCAACTCTAATGTTTCTAAAGCCGTGAATGTCCTCCACTCACAAGTAAATGACACGTCAGACCACACCCTAAGCTCTAGTAAGTATTACCATCATGGTCTTCCACTGATTGTTTTGTACTAATTGCTTACAGAGAATAATGTTTTGTTGATTTGTTATTGTTCTAGCATGATTCCTCTCCCATGTACACCATGTACTGCCAACCACCAACAGCCATCATGAACCTCTGGACTGCCCTGATGCATGAGATGCCTAGAGTCCATTAATCACCTGGTGGTCATGGAAATATAACCTTCTGTGCAGCTGCCTCCCAACTTCTACTGAGATTCCCAGATCCCTTGAGGATTTTGTTTTGTTTTGTTTTTAATTGAGAAGAACGTGAAAGTTGAAAATTTGGGCAAAGAGAAGGTCTGGCATGGAGGCCTAGACATAGGGAACCTCAGACCTTTTACCATGGCAGTGGAGTGTTTTTAAAGATCTCTGTGAATTTGTAAGTCAAACGTGCCATTTTCTGGCCAGTGACTGGTATCATCCAGCTTGTAACAACAGTCTTTCAGGTTTGACTGTGTCTTGGAGATCCAAGGGTTAGGATATGCTTGGGAAGGAACCCCAAGGGGATTTCTCATGAAAGCTGTGGTGGGGTCTGGCCTATGCTGGACAAGACGGATTGGGGAAAGCCCTTAAGGACTCCAGTGGAGAAAGCCAGGAATCTGGAATGTCAGAGGGAGTCTCCCAGTAGGTTATGACTGGTGGTGGATGTGATGTCCAGCATTGTGAAAGAGTGAGAAGGGGATGGGGACACCTGGTCGAGGTCAAGGGAAGGGCAGGAGGAGACCCTTGGTTGAAACCTTGAAACACTGGTTCCAGTTCAGACCATTTGCCATTTTATTATAGGAAGTAATCAAGATCTGTTAGTATTTCTGGATCAAAGGTCCTGAATTTCAAATTTGGGCTATTGAGTAATGGAGAGGTGTGATGGAGGTGACAGGAGAAAACAAAGCATCCTCTGTCTACTGCTTGCCACCTGGTGGCAGAGCTGGATCACCTGGGAGCCAGTGAGTGTCTGCAACTCCCATCCCAAGGTGAGGACTCTGGGGTCTGGAAATGAGGGAGTCTCTAGCAGGGCACCTTTGCAAGAGATCCAGAGTCTTACCTCTCCAGTGAGATGATCAGTATGACTGGTATTGCACATGGGAACAAAATGGAGAATGAGTTTGATTGTATGTCTAGTCAGACAGGAAGAGGGGGAGGGTCAAGAATGACACAAATATAGGCCTTAGAAAAGGTATTGCTCCATTCACATAGCAATACTGTAAAAATCTTGCCCCAGGAGGTTATTGATTTCGGTTTGTGAACTGGCTGCTGTTGGCTGTAGCGAACTTGGAGGGTGCTCTGAATCTCAAATCTTGTATGAAGGGGAAGTAAAGAGGGATACATGAAGAATAAGGCAGAGTGGAGGGAGGAGAATGGGAGGAAGCATAAGAACTCCATCTTCCTATCCCACGTTTTGGCACCATTAATAAGGAAAGAGGCAAATGAAGGAAAGAAAGATGGCAGCTCAACAGAGTAACACAGGTTTATTTGGGAGAAACCTGCAGGGGGGGGCAGTGAAGTCTGGGAAAACCCCCCCTGCCGCTTACAGCCTGGGGTAGATGTAGAGGGAATGAGGAGGGAGGGGGCCAAGGTGTGAGTTTTCTGGTTAAAACAGTTTTCTTACAGTGTGGTTTTTCTGATAAAGCCCCAAATCAGTAGATTCTGATAAGGGCTTGAAGCAGTAGATTTTGAAACAGTGAGTAGAGGGTTTGCTGCCTGGTTCACATGAATGATTTCTGGTAATTTTTCATGTCCATCAGGCATGCTGCTAACCATCCCACAGCAGTTACCCAGCCCAGGTAGTGAACAACTTTGTGGTTGAGGTGTATATGTTTGGCGAATTTCATTTAAAAGAATGGCCTCACATTCCTTGGATTTGTAGTCATTTTTAACTTGCAGATTTGCATCTCTAGAAACAGGTGTATCACAAGACACACGAAGTAGCAGGCTTTGGACTTTGCACACCACTTGGCATCCTGCACTCTGAAGTAAAAGATGCGTGCGTTGTAGTGTTAATGTCAGCAGTGTTCTGCCTCCTACCACAATGCATATTTTGGGATAAGACATCTGCAGACTGTAAGGAATGAAGGAACTAAAGCACAGGTTCATGGGTGAGAAATCTGTGGAGGGGAGGCCCAGTGGAGGCTGGGAACCCTGCTTCCACTTACAGCCTGGGGTGATATAGGGAGAGGAGAGGAGATTAGTGCTAGGGAGTTGTCTGAGATGAGTCCTGCCCTAGGATGGTAGGAGCGTTTAGGGTTCCTTTACATGATAGTGTTGTATGGGGTTTAGGGACAGTACGTGAGGTGACTTATTCTCAGATGGCATTGCTGGGGCTGGAGTGGTGTCTCAAGGGTTATGACACTTGCGTGGCTTGGGCGAGGACTCGGGGGTTCAATCCCCAGTACCATGTACACATGAAGTGTCAGAGCAACAAAAGCCACATGAAAAACTAAAATTCTTTATCAATGGCCCTCTCTTAAAAAAAAAAAAAAAAGTCGTTGCCTAAGTCAGATTCTACCTAACACAGACCAGCCTCAGCTAGAGGGAACAAGCGCTGGCTGGGAAGAAGAGGTCAACTATGAAATCGGAGGGAGTCCGCATGGCTTTGTGTGAACTGTTTTCCCTTGCTATTAAAGTTTTCTCCAGCAAGGAGGAATAACTACAGTAATAAAATAGTTACAGAGGACGGACGCTGCTGACCAGCGAGGAGACCGGGAGCTACGGATTGGGTGAGCTCTGTGGATTCCAGGCCAGCCTGGGCAAAGGGGAGGGCCTGCAGGGTGGGGCACAGGCCGAGAGGAGCTAGTCCTGGCTGGAGTCAAAGTAGAGAAGCCAAAGGTAGAGAAGTCAAAGGTAGAGAAGAATGGAGCAGGACCAAGACCCAGCGTGTGCCCCCAGCTTGGTCGTCTCGCGCAGGGGGCGCAGAGACCCCAGCCAGGTCCGGTGCCGTATCCCGTTGGGGCGGCGAAACCTCAGCAAGGGTGAGGCCGAAATCCGCACAGCTCCTTAACAGGAGGAAACGCCGCAGTTCCAAACGCGCAGTTGAAGGCCGGCTCCCCGCCACGGCGCACGTCGTGCCTAGGAAACCCGGGGCGCTAGCCCGCGAGCGTGCGCGCGCATGCGCAGATCCTGGGGCCGGAGCGTGCGCATGCGCATAATCCAGGGCGCCGACGTGGGCGTCGTGGGGCTGCAGGTGAGTCCGCGGCCTCCGGGCCTGTGGGGACTGTGTTCACCGACCCGGGGCCGTGGAGCGAAGCCCCTGACCAGGGTACAGGGGTGGCCCCAGGTCGGGAGCGGCGGCTGCGCGGCTGTCTCCGCGCGCGCAGCGGCCCTCTTCCGGCGGTTCGGGGTCGGGCCCGGGGGCGCCTGCTGGGCGTCTGGCGCGGTGCCGGCTTAAACGCCATTTCGCCGGCGGCTTGCGCGGGGTGGACCCTTCTCCCTCCCCTTCTCGGGATGGCTGCGTGGGCGTGGACCTGCTGTTCCTCTCTGACTTTAAACCGGCTCTCAGGGCCTGGGCGCGAGCGACCTGTGTGCACTTCCCTGCTCTTCGCTCTCCTGCACAGCAGCCGCGTTCTCGTCCCCTCCTCCACTCTTGGCAGGGAGTGCAAACGCCTCTTACCCTTCCCGCCCACCGTGGAGTCTCCCTGCCAGGCTTTCACTCCTCCCTGCTGGGAACGGACTCTTTCCCCCAAGCCTTAGATGCCCAGAAGCTGACTCCGGGGTCAGGCTTCTCAGACCTTGGAGTCCCCACCTGAGCATCTGGTCCAGTGGTTACTGCTGTGTTGTGCATCTTAATGTTCGTCTCTTCTCTAACCCCACATCATCCCGTGCCTCTTCCTCTACGAAATTCCCAGAATTCAGCCACTTTAGCACATCCTTCCGTCCTGATGTGGGCCTGTCTGCCCTGCTCCCTTGCCTGTCACATGGTGTATTTTCTAGGAGCCAGGGGGAGCCTGTTAAATCTTGTTCCTCCACTACTTAAAACTCCCCATGGCCTCTTCCATTCCTAACAGCCAGAATCCTCATAAGCCACAGGGCTGGAGCTGCTGGCGTAGGAACTGTCACTGGATGACGCTCCTGCCTTCTTCCTTGGGCAGGGCATTCCTGACTTTACTTGGTTTTGAGTTGTGGGCTGTTGGTAGAGATTGGGACTGATCCAGATCTGGGTGCATCCTGAGTTTGCAGAGTGATGCCAGCAGATTGTGCATTTGTTCTTTGCTTGTCTGCTTCACTAGAGCGCACCTGTCAGATCCACTGCCTAACATCAGTGCTTGAGAACGGTGGCTGGCACCCAGTAAGTGTAAACTTGCTGAGTGAATGATAAAGGGCCATCTCTGTGACCACAGGTTGCTGAACATAGCGGGTGTGCGATGCCTCTAGCAAACTACCCAGTGTACCCAGGCCTTTGTGAGAATCGTTCCCTGTGTAATATCCACTACCGCAAGCACTGCAGTATGGCTGGTGTGGATGTTTGGAGTTGATGTTCTCTCACCAACTTTGCAGTACTAGGGGAAGCTTTTAGCAGTACAGTTTTCACTGCTGTGTAGTGTTCTTTCTTGTGAAGATTCCTTGTTTTATTTGTCTTTCCTTCCCTCTTGATGAACATGTTGGAAGTTTTCAGTTTTTCAGAACTTCCTGCAGTGTTATAGGGGACATCTTGAACATTTTCCTTATAAGACATATAAGGGTTTTGCAGACTGAGGGTTTTCAGACTTGTTTAATATAGACGTTTAAAGAAGCACATTGGGGCTGGAGCGGTGCCTTTCCTGGAAGTTAGGACGCTTGCCTGGCATGTGCAGGGATGCGGTTTCAAACCCCAGCACCACTTACAACTAAGTGTTGTAGCAATGAAAGCCACATGAAAAATGAAAATTGATTCTTTCACTGTCCCTCTCTCTTAAAAAAAAAAAAAAACCACATTTTTGTGGTGGCTTGTATATGTATCTGGAGGTAAAGTCTTATGAAACAGTACTTAGTGTGAGATTCTTTGTTGTTGATTGCTATCGGTGGTGTGTTGTGTGTTTTTCTTTCTTTTTTCTTTTTCTTTTTTTTTTTTTTTCGTGACTGGGGTTTGAACCCAGCACCAGGAGATTCCAGAGGTGAACAGGGAACCTGAGTGGTTGGGACACCTCTGCCCTAGTTCTTAGAGGCACACCTTCCTGGCCTTTGTATTCTCTGGTACATTAAAACCTGGTGTACAGGGGCTGGAGTGGTGGCTCAGCGGTTTCAAGGCTTGCCTGGCAAGCGCGAGGACCTGGGTTCAAACCCCAGCACCACGTACACAACTAAGTGTTGGAGCAACGAAGGCCATGTGAAAAACTAAATAAAGTTGTTTCTCTCTTTCTCTGTCTTTCTCTCTCACTGTCCCTCTCTCTTTAAAAAACAAAAACAAAACAAAATAAAAAAAAAACCTAGCATACAAAGGACTTGAGGGGCTGTCATTTCCCAGGTGGTATAGCTCTGTGGTTTTCTTACAGCCCCTGGGCAACATCTTGTTTCCCTTGTAGATATCTCCTGGATGCTTTTAGAGGAAGCTGTTGCTAAACTCTTTCCCACCAGGTTATTATTAATGAATGTTGATCCTTGATGTAGGACTCCAGGGAGCATTTAAATATCTCTTGCCTGCTTCCTGTTTTGACAAATTTCTGAAATATTGTCTGCTTCACTAGAGCGCAGACCTTGGTCAGAGAAAGGATAATGAACAGCCATCACCCCATCATCTAGATTTAGCAATGAATATCGGTAATAGGTAACCCAGTTATGTATGTGTGTTGATCAAATGTGCAGCATGTGTGTCTGTTTTTACATTTTTGCATATGTACTTACGTGTGTGGTTTATGTATTTTTATGTGTGCATGTGTATTGCATGTATATGAATGCATACACGTGTGTTCATGTATGCATGTACTTTTATGTTTGTATGAGTTTCCATGTGTGTTTATACATGTTGTGTGTATTTGATTCTGTGTTTGCGTGTAACCATTTGAAAATAAGGACAAGGGTGACACTGCCTTAAATATTTCAGAACACATATTCTGAGAATAAGGACATTTTTCTGCACAGCCATAATCGCTGTCACATCTAAGAAGATGAGTGTTGATGTCTCGTTATCTGATAAACCCTCTCCTTTCAGATTTCCCACTTGTCCCTAATAATGTTAACTATTATTTTTGGGCCAAGTCTTCTCAAGGGTTCTGCATCACTGTGTGGTTTTCACTTATTCATTTTGAAATTATTATATTCCCAAGAAGGTACAAAGAAATGTGCAGGAAGATCCTGTGCACCTTTCACCTAGCCTTCCCACTATGAACACTTGAAAGGTCGCAGGACAGTCTCAAAATTGGAAATTGACAATGGTACTCTTTACGGAGAATACCAGCACAGTTGAGATATTGACCGTACCTCACTACAAGCCACCCAGTTCTCCTGTGCTGCGCTTGCCTTACCCCTAGCCTTGTAACCATCAATCTGGACTCCATGTTTGTAATTGTGCTAGTTAGCAAATGTTATATAATGGGAGTCAGGAAGCATGTGTTCTTTGGACATTGGCCTGTTTCACTCAGCGTAATGTCCTAAGGAGACACATCCAAGTTGAGCGTATCAGTAGTTCCTTCCTTTATACTGAGGAGTAGAATTCCATGGTGTATTAGTCAGTTTTCTGTTGCCAAAACAGGATACCTGACACTGGGTAATTTGTAAAGAACAGAGACTTATTACTCATAGTTCTGGAAGTTGTACAAGAAACTGGCATTTTACAGTGAAGGTGAAAGGGCAGGGAGGAGATACCCTGCTCCCATGTGGTGGAAGAGCGGGAGAACATTTTTCTGTGAGCCTTTTCCATAGTAGTAGTAGTAATAGTATTCAGTCATTCCTGAGAGCCCACCCAACCTCAGCACTTCAAAGGGCCCTGCCTCCCAGCAGTGTCCACCAGGGATTGTTTCTAGCATGGGAATTTTGGAAGAGACATATTCAAACAGTAGCAAGTGTGGTTCCCAGTGTTTAACTATTGTGAAAAAAGCACCTGTAGGGTTGATGGACAGCTTTTATGTGGACCTTTCTAATCTTCAGTTCCCTAGGATATTTGCCTAAGGGTGTGATCACTATGTAATACAGAAAGTTGACTTTTTTTTTTTTTTTGTGGTACTGGGGATTGAGCACAGAGATACTCTGCCACTGAGCTATATATCTCAAGCCCTTTTTATTTATTTTTTTTATTTTTGTTTTGAGACAGGGTCTTGCTAAGTTGCCAGGGTTGGCCTTGAACTCACAATCCTGCCTCAGCTTCCCGAGGCACTGGGATTACAGGTGTGTGCTACTGTACCTAGCTATGTTGGTTTTTTATTGTATGAGAAATTGTCAAAGCTGGGTGTGATAGTGCCCACCTGTCATCCCAGCGACTTGGGAGACTGAGGCAGGAGGATTGCAAGTTTGGGACCAGCCTCAGCAATTTAGACCATTAGTTATTTAGCGAGACCCTGTTCAAAGTAAGAAACAAAGAAAAAAAAAATAAAAAAGGACCAGATGTGTAGCTCAGTGGTAGAATGCCCCAGGGTTCAGTCTCCAGTTCCCAGGGGGAAAAGGGACAAAGAAAAGAACATAAAAGTAATTACCAAACTGTTTTCCAGCGTGACTGTACCATTCTGTGTTCCCATCTCCCTGAATCCTCACTAGTATTCAATGTTACACTGTGTTTTGATAGGTATGTGATAGCTCGTTGTGCTTTTAACTGGTGTTTCCCAGTGAGTAGTGATCATGAACATCTCTTATGTGCCTGTGTGCCATCTCACAGCCTCTGATAAAATGATTGGCATACCTTTTGCTCATTTTCTAACTGGCTGTTTGTGTTTTAACTATAGTCATCCCTCGGTCTCCATGAGGGATGGTTCCAGAACCTCCTACCAACCCCACACTCCTCAGGTGATCACTCCTTGTTTGCTTATCACCTACATCCATCCTCTCGATTCCTTATGATGCCTAAGACAATCTGAGTGCTAGGTAAGTAGTTACATTCTGTTCTCAGGTAATAATGGCAAGAAAGGTAAAGTCGGATCCTGTTTAGCACAGGTGCAGCCATCAGAGTCATAACTACGAGCTTACAGTGGGTATAGAATCCTTAGAGGTCTGCTTTGAGTTTTGAGGGGTTTTGTTTTGTTTTCTTTTGTTTTTTAAGATAGAGGGAGGCAGAAAGAGAGAGAGAGAGAGAGAATAAATATTATTTATTTTTTCATCTGGCCTTTGTTTCTCTGACACTTGGTTATGTATATGGCACTGGTGTTGAACCTGGGTCTTAGGGCATTCCAGGCAAGCACTCCATCCACTGAGCCACCACTCCAGCCTCAGTTTTGAGGTTCTTTACATGCCAGATAAGTCCTTTGTCAGGTTGTGATTTGCATATACTTTCTCCCAGTCTATAATTTGTTTTTCATTCTCTGGGTCCTTGCTCCTGTAGTTCCCCCACCCCAGTGCTGGAGATTAGACGCAGGGATTCCTACCTGCTAGCCAAGCACTATACCAATGAGTCATACTCCCAGACCTTGGTAAATTTTTTTAATTGTGAGAGATGCCTAGGACTTGTGATTCTCCTGCCTCAGCCTCCTGAATCACTGGGATTACAGCTGGCCAGGGTTTTGATTGCTATGATGACAGGCATGTCCCTGCTCCCAGCTTGACTAGATGTGGGGAAGGCAGCTATCCGTGTCTTTTGCCCATCTTGGAAAGTATCTGTCTTTCGCAGAGGAGCATGAGGTCAGGTCAGCGGTCTTTCGCAGAGGAGCATGAGGTCAGGTCAGCGGTCTTTCGCAGAGGAGCATGAGGTCAGTGGTCTTTCACAGAGGAGCATGAGGTCAGGTCAGTGGTCTTTTGCAGAGGAGCATGAGGTCAGTGCTGGTTACATCCTACGTGGCCTTTGTGTGTTGAGCTAGTTTTCTCTTATGTCTGGTTTTGTGGATGGTGGGTTTTTTCTTGTTTTTCTTTTCTTGTGTTTTTATCAGGAAAGTGAGTCCCATGTGGTTGTGGTGTATAATCCTTTTAATATGCTGTTTCTTTTTTTGGGAGAGAATTTTATTTGTTTTTCATCTGACCTTTATTTCTCTGACACTTAGTTGTGTATGTGGTGCTGGGGTTTGAACCTGGGTCCTCACACATTCTAGGCAAGCACTGTAACTGCTGAGCCACTGCTCCAGCTCCTTAATATGCTACTGAATTCAGTTTATTAGTATTTTGTTGAGTTTTTTATTAAATTTATTTTTTTTTGGTAGAGTGAGAGAAAGAATCAATTTCCATCTGGCCTTTGTTTCTCCGACATGGTGCTGGGGTTTGAACTCGGGTCCTTGTGCTTGCCAGGCAAGCGTTTTAACTGCTGAGCTCCAGCCCTTTTTATTAAGTTTTTTTCATCAGTATTTACAAGGGATGTTGATTCTTTCCCTTTTCTTATGTATTAGTCTGGTTTGGTTTCCAGTGACTGCTGGCTTCATGGAAGGAATTAGGATGTGTTCCCTTATTTTTGTGGAAGAGTTTGAGAAGGATCACTGTTAATTCCTTAAGTGTCAGCAGCGCAGACAACACTGAGAACTACTGTTGACTGAGGCGAGCCCCGCACAACAGATTGGGCCTGTTGACCTGGACTTCAGAGCCAAGTGAAGCAGTCTGGAGGTCAGAAATGAGGACTTGGTGCCCAGGTATGCTCTTGTAAGGAAGCTCGTGGACACACCAAAAGACTCAGTGAGCTGGACTTCTGTGTTTGTTACACCTTCATCTAAAATAAGAAGGAATGGTGTTGCTTGGACCACCGTAATGGAACTGATGTGACTTCAGATTCTGGACGTATTTGACGGTCAGAACTGACAGAGTAGATGCTCTAGAGACAGCAGAGTGGGGGACCATGCCTGGGTTTCTGGCTTCTCACCAGCTGGGTGTTCACTGCACTGGGAGACGCAGGGGAGAGCAGTGTGTTATCACCAGGCCTCGGGCACTCCTCTTATGGTTTTTGTCAGGGTGCACTGCCTGGCAGAGCTGGAGGGCTGGGGAGAGGTAAGCAGTGCGAGACGTAGTCCGGATTCAGAGGTGCCAGGTGGGTAGTGAGGGGGGAGTCTACCAGGTGAGAGGACCCTGGCACCCTGTGCTGGTGTGGGAGGGTCAGGTGTGGAGGGGAGGAGTAGGCAGTGCGAGACCCAGATCCGGATTCAGAGGCGCCAGGTGGATAGGGGGCGGTAAAGTCTACCAGGTGAGAGGAGCCTGGCACACTGTGCTGGTGCGGTAGAGTCAGGTGTGGAGGGGAGGAGGGTAGGGACTTGAGGTGGTGGAGATGGAGCTTCTCTACAAGGGGGCAGGTCTGGACTCTGTCATGTGCAGAAGGCACCAGCTTGGCTGTCATCGCAGTCACCATGTAGCATCGTTGCCCTGAAGCTCCATGCCAGCCTTCCTTGATGGTAGTTGGTGCTGAAAGTCAACTCCACAGCATTGGAATGCCTCGGGCTCCTCGTGACTGGCGCCCTACTGGGGTCCAGGACCCTACTTTCCCTGGCCTCTGTCCCTCCTGGGCGCTCAGTGCCGCTCTGGTTTGTCTGTTTATACCAAGTGTGTACCTCCTCTCCTGCAGTGTATGTGTACTGCCTAGACACTTGCAGCCTCCTCTCTCCTTGCCAGGAAAAGCCACAGAATGGGTTCCTCCTGTCCCTGGCAGGACTTTGATGTCACAGTGGAAGAGACATGGACATGATAGGGCTTGTTTTCAAATGTGACACTCCAGGTAGGGGCTTGGTCGCATGATCTGTTGAGGTACATCCTGATCAAACCTGCATATGAGCACATCTGTTATGAATAGAGGTCCAGGACAAGTGTCAAATTCTGAATTTCACGTGGTCAATGCGAATCATTTAAAGAATGTTTGCTATGCTAAGGGCTGGAGGTCGCTCACACAACTGCCCGGAGTCAGCACAATGCAGGTAGTCCCAAGGTGTCACCGTATGTCGCCATTGGTGTGCTTAGCACTAAGTGATGTCACTGGATGTAGGGGAGTAGTCTTGGTCCCTCAGTTCAGCAGGATGGCTGTTGGGTCCTCTGAGTGAGCCACCAGTGGCAGCTTGGATGGCCGAGTGTGCTGTGCGGAGCTGGGCTGGGGGAGCCCCCTCCTCGGAAGACATGGAGGCCTTTGTCAATACCCCGGCCGCCTCGGCTTTCCTGCCAAGTGAGCAGGATTGAGATGCGTTGGTATTATTGATGTTTCACCAGTGTAGAATGGGAAAGCTCAAGGGTCAAATGCATGAACAATGTGTGATCCTGGAAATACTAAATTAGAGAAGATGAGTCTCCTGATGAGAGGAGCTTTGTGTGTAAGAGGTCAGAGAGGCAAGCCAGGGCTCAAGGACTGACGTGCTCCACCTCCTCAACATGGCAGTTCTCTCGGGAGGGAGGACCTTTTGCTTTTCATAATAAAGACCAAAACGAAATCAGCCTAATCAGAGGCATTCCGACTAGGCTGAATACGTGGATGGGAAAAAGAAATGCGGTAGTGAGAGAGAGGGAGAGCTCTGGGCACCCTGGAGGGACAGGGCAGGTGTAATCCTGGGAGAGGCAGTGGTCCCACTTCTTCACATGTGACTTGGATTAAAAGTAATCAGAAGCCTCGGGAGACAAGGGAGGAATTAGGCAGAACCTGGAGAGGTAGGTGTGGTGGACACAGGGCAGCACAGGATAGATGCTCCTAGGGCTGGAACTGCTCCTGTTGGTGTGGACTGGCATATAGACAAGAACCTATGTGATGCAGAATACCATTAGGGGGACCCAGACACCGTGTACAGATTGCTTTGTATGTCTTCTTACAAATACGTGAGAATCTGCAATCTGTCAATAAGTATGTGAAGTGAAAAACTAAAATCAGTGCCTATTCTGTCCTGTGACTATGCAGCCCGGTTGGCATCTTCTGCTGAAGGTGAAAAAACAGGTCCGAGAGGTCAGAGTGCACTTGGCTCTGTGATGAGATCTTGGTGAGGTGTGGAAAGGAAACATGGTCTGCACAGATGTGGATGGCTTGTGCTCCTGGTAGGGCCTGGGTGGGAGGTGAGCTTGAGGTCTGGGGTGAGAGGGCCCTCTGTTGTGTTGCATGTCGGTCCAGTCCAGTCAAAGCCAGAGGCTGTATCTCCTCAGCTGTGGGGATCCACATGGAGAGAAGCCTTGATGCCGTGAGTGTGTGAAAGCCTGGGGAAGGGTGGCTGCCTCCTCAGGTGGGAGGATGCAGGGGAGAGGAGCCCTGGCTGCTGTGAATGTGAGAGGACCCTGGGTGAAGGCTCTGCCTCTTCAGGTGGGAGGATGCAGGTGCAGAGGAGCCCTGGCTGCTGTGAGTGTGAGAGGACCCTGGGTGAAGGCTCTGCCTCCTCAGGTGGGAGGATGCAGGTGGAGAGGAGCCCTATGGATGTGCACAGGTGGGAAGGCCTCCTGCTAGCTCAGATCTTACCACTGAGAAAATCTATAAATGTCAGGAGGATTGAAATGTCCCTCCCAGAATTGTCCTGCCGCTTTGTCCGCCTGAGCTGTCACACAGAGAAGCCCTGTGTGTGTCTGAGTGTGGACAGGCCTCATGTTGGCTCAAGCCTTATTAAGCATGGGATGCACGATGCAGAAACTGTGAGCATGTGGAGTGAGGGAAATCCTTCAGCTGCTGTGCCACCTCATTGCATCACCACATCCATAGTGGAGAGAAACCCGAGTGCGTAGAGTGAGGGAAAGCGTTCATTGAGCATGTGGACTACGTCATAGTGGCTAGAAGCCCTCTTGGTATGATCAGTGTGACAAAATTTCTGACCACAAGATGGGCTTGAGAGACCTCTTACCCACGTGTCCACCTGGAAAGTGTCCAGAATAGCAGCAGTGGCCACTGTTTCATTGAGCCGGGGCGGCAGGTTTTTTCTGCTTTCTCAGGGTCAGGGGCCTTACCCTGAGCATTTGTTGGGAAATAAACCTACTCACTCGTTCCTTAGAACAGAAGGCTTTGAGAAGGCAGCAGAACTCTTCTGCCGCTGTTGGAGAGCTTAGGACTAGGGCCGGTTTGACGTTTGCTGGAGGAGCGACCCTGCAGCGTCACTGTGAAACCGCTGAGCGAAGGGCTGGCGGGCGGGGAGGCTGGCTTTTCCCCGCCTCTTCCTGGCGACACGTGATGTGCTGTTGGACAGCGCTTGCCTGGCATGCGTGGGGCCTGGGTTCCAACCCCAGTGCCACATACACAAGTAAGTATTGGAGAAACAAAGGCCAGATGAAAAAGTATTCACCCTTTTTCCTCCTTCTCTCTGAAAAAGAAACAAAGCAAACAACAAAAATTATTGTGCCCCGTGTCTAAGTGTTTGGAGCAAGTGTTTATCTAACATGCATGAGGACGTGCTTGAGGATTTGGGTTCAGAAAAACAAGAGCAAGATTAAAAAAAAATAAAGTTGATTTTTATCTTAAAAAAAAAAACAATTGTTAAGGGGCTGGAGAGTGGCTCAGTAGTAGAGTGCTTACCTGGTATGCATGAGGACCTGGGTTCGATCCTCAGTGCCACATACACAACTAAGTTAAGGAAAAATTGAAAAAAGATGAATACTTAAATTTACTCTCTCACAAAAAATTTTTTAAAAAGACCTATTTTTAAAAAGTCAAAACCTGGGACTGGGAATATGCCTCAGTGGTAGAAGGCTTGCCTAGCATGGGCAAGGTTCTGAGATTAATCTTCAGCAGCAAAACAAAATGAAAAAACAATGAATAGAATGAATGTGGGAAGCATTTAAACTGGAATTTTTGTTTTCCTCTGCATCAGAAGACTCAGTGCACTAAGTTTGAGGTTTCAGTATTAGTCTTGCTGGAATTCTTGTGTTGCAAGAAATCATTTTGGAATCAGGCAGTGTGGAGTGGGCAAGCCTCCTACGATGGTGCTCACCCTAGTGTGGTAGGGAAACTCGTACTAGAGATGGACAGCAGCTGCCCTTCTGATCATCCTTGATGCTCCCATAGACACAGCTTACACTGCATGTGTGACTTCAGATTTCCTAGTGGCCACATTAAGAATTGAAAAGAACCTGGTGAAATTCAGTGACATTTTATTTTACACCTTCTGCCCTAAGCAGTAGCAGCTAAACCTGTACCTGTGCATTCCAGGTTGTCACTTGACACCTGCAGCCTGGTGCACCGAGTGAGTTCTGGACATACCCCCCATTCATTTATGCATTTCTTTTTGTCACTGAGGATTGAAACCAGGACCACTTAACCACTGAGCCACATTCCAGCCCTTTTTATATTTTGAGACAGAGTCTTGCAGAGTTGCTGTGGTTTCCACACTCAGCACAGTGTTCATTGTGAAGTGGACTTGGTGTTAAGACTGACCAGCCGTCAGCTAGTGGAAGTGTTCCGAAGGCTAAGCATGTGAGTACATCAGGGCTGATGCCACTGACAGTTTGCTATGGATTCGTTGGTACATAACCCCATCGTACGTTGTGGAAGTCAGCCCTGATGAGAATGCTAAGGATCAACCCATTTAATTTAAGTGTTTTTTCCCCACATTTTAACATTTCTGAAATCAGGTTAGTCATTGACTTGATTTAAGTTGGCAATGCCTTACCCTCAATTATGTCTTGGATTTGAAGTGGAGGAACTGAGTGGCTCATCCATTTGAGGACTCATGGGAAAGGCGGGTGCTGGATGCTCAGTTAGCACTGATCTCTCTTGGGGTGGAAAGTGGGAGTCAGCCTGCCCCTTCTTGGCCTCCTCCATCCCATCTTGCTGGATATTGTGTTACCTGATTTTTCTTTGTGGTCTTTACTAGCTCTAATTGTTAGGATTTTGTTGCAAGATTGAAAATGCTCATAATATGAACACAACACAGAATGGTGTGTGGGACGGGGCTAGCTATTTTAAGAGGGAAAAAAATCTCTGTCCTCATGGGTCTCCTGTGAGAGCATCTTTAGGGTTAGTGTTGTGCATACACATGTGTTTTCATGTGTGCATTTTGGACCTTTTGTTTATAAAACAAAACAATGTGCCTGACGGTCAATAGTTCTCATTTAAACAGCATAGTCCTGTCTTAGAAGGCCTATATAGGAATTCCCACTCCAATTAAAGGGAAAAAAATGGCTGGTGTGGTGGCGCATGCCTATAATCCCAGCAGCTCAGGAGGCTGAGACAGGAGGATTGCAAGTTCAAAGCCTGCCTCAGCAACCTAGTGAAACCCTAAGTCTCTCTTAACTTAGAAAGACCCTGTCTCAAAATAACATATAAAAAAGGACTGGGGATTTTGGCTCACTGGTAAAACGCCCCTGGGTTCTATTCTATTCCCTGTACCCGCCCCCCCAAAAAAAAGTAAGATTGAATGAAAATAAAGAATACTCTCAACAGATTGTTTTTGAATTACTGGGATTTGAATCCAGGGCTCTTCCCCACCCCCCATGCTAGGCAAGCACTATAACACTGAACTACATCCGTGGCCCTTTTTAAAATTTAGAGCCATGGTCTTTCCAGACTGACCTTGAACTTGCAGTCTTCCTGCCCCAGCCTGCTGTGTTGCTGGGATTGTAGGTAGATATGCACTACTGTGCCTGGCTCCAATAGATCTTTCTTGCTTTCAGAGAGAGAGGGATAGTGGAAGGGAGAAAGAGAGAGAATAAATTTTATTTACTTTTTCATCTGGCCGTTGTTTCTCCAACACTGTCAATGTATGTGGTGCTAGGATTTGAACACGGGTCTTCACACATGCCAGGCAAGCGCTCCAACTGCTGAGCCACCGCTCCAGCCCTCCAGCAGATTTATTGACAAATAAGACACATGAGCAGAAGCTATTTGATGGAGATATACCAGCCTTTTCAGCTGATGCTAGAGAAATTGGACATTTGTGTATGATAAAACATACTGTTTGCCTAGTGCAGAGCTAATGGCATTGACGTTCTCATGGGAGTCCTTTCAGCTGCACTAGAGCTTGTGGATGTCTGGGTGGGTGCTGTGGCGAGACAGTCAGTGAGAACTGGAAACTTCTGAGGTTCAGAGAGCTTCTGGGTTGGTGAGCACATCGTGTGCCTGGAAGGTCTTGTGCCTGGAGGGGGCACACCAACTCAACCTTTCCCTGTGTATCTCTTCCATTTGGTTGTCCCTGATTTGTACCCTTTATGATAAACTGGCAAATATGATTGTTTCCCTATGTTCTCTGAATTCTGACATCTTATAGAGACACAGGGGCCCATAGCACAAGGGTGGGGAGTGGGGTGTAGTGGTGCACGCCTGTGATCTCAGCGACTCAGGAGGTTGAGGCTGGAGAAATGCAAGCTCAAGGACAGTCTAAGCAACTCAGTGAGATCCAGTCTTAAAGTAGAAAGGGCCGGGGATGTAGCTCAGCGGTAAAGCACCCCTGGGTTAAATGCCCAGTACTCCCCCTCCATAACCCCCCAAAAGGGTGGATGGTGTCTGAAATGTGACTGAGCCTTTGCTTTCCAGTTTGCCCTGATTCTGGGTAAAGTGTGTCTGAATTGGATTGAACACTTGGACACCTAGTTAGCGTTGCAGAACTGTTGGTGTTTAGGGGGGGGAACCTACTCATTGGTGTCAGAGAACTAGACACCTCAACGTAAACCTCACATCTTATTAAAAAATGAAATTGGTGATGGGTTTAAATGAAAGAGGTAAAACTATATGAAAAAACGTTTAATAGAAATATAGGCAAAATTCCTCAAGACTTAGGACTAGGCAGAGTTATTAAAAAATGATCTATAAAAGAAAAAATGGCTAAATTGGATGTCATCTAAATTAAAACCCTTTCTTATTCTGGAGACCCTGTTAAGGGTGTAAGAAGACAGCAGACTGGAAGAAGGTACTTCCAAAGCATATAGCTGGTAAAGAACTTATGTTTAGATAATATAAAAATACCTCAAAATGTCTTTTTAAATTAGAAAACGGGCAAATGACTTGAGCAGATACGTCACTGAAGAGAGTACACAGCTGATGAATAACGAAGAAAATACACTCAACTTCATTAGCTATGAGAGAAATGCAAATCAAAACTACAGTGAGATTTCACCAGACACAGAATGGCTAAAATGAAAAATAGTGGTAACACCAAATGCCAGGAAGAATGTGGACAAACTGATTCATACTTAAGTTGGTGATGGGAATGGAAAATGGTCTAGCTATGGCAGTCGTTTTAGAACACTGATATGCTTACTATATAACTTCGTGGTTGCATTCTTGAACATTTATCCCCCCAAAAGTGAATACTTTGGTCCACATAGAAACTGGTGCATGAATGTTCATAGCATCTTTATTTCTAATAGCAAAATATTGAAAACCCAATATCTTTCAGCTGGTGAGTGCTTAAACTTTGTATACCATTGAATACTAGTTAGCAATAAAAAGGAACTAACTATTGATACACACTAGTGAAAAAATAACCAGTCTCAAAAGGCCATGGATTGTTACGATTACATTTATGTGACATTCTGTAGAGGCAAACTTTTACTCAGGGACCACACACATCAGTAGTTGGGAAGGGATGTGGGTGGGGAAGGTTTTGAAGGAGTGCTAAGAGGGCAGTGGAACAATCTTTGTCCTGATGTGTTAAATGAGTTAAAACTCTAAAAACAATAAAAAAGTTCTATTGTATGTAGCAACATACACTACAAATATTTTAAAAGTCATTGCAAGTTGGGCATGGTGGTGCATTCCTGTAATCCCAGCGGCTTGGGAGGCAGAGACAGGAGGTTTACAAGTTCAAAACCAGCCTCAGTAATTTAGCAAAGCCCTAAGCATGCTTAATTTAGTGAGACCCTGTTTCAAAAAAATAAAAAGGGCTGGGGATGTAGCTCAGTGGCTAAGCACCCCTGGGTTCAATCCTGGTATCAAAAGAAACCCCCCAAACACCTCATTCCAGAACCACCACAGCTGACACCTTCAGCAGCGCCCTCACGAGGTTTCTTGGGACCCCCTCGTGGGACTCCTGCAGTGGCTCCCGGTCTCCCGCACTCGCACCTCCCTGGGTCTCCATTTTCCGCCGCCTCCATGCCTGTGGCCCTCTCGTGTGTCATCGCAGGCCGGCGGACTTAGGTCACTTCTCTGTTGCTTTGTGTGTTTGTCTCCGCCTCTCAGGTTTCGGGTGTTCGGGTGGTCCGGGGAGGTGGTGCTGTGTTTTTTTTTTGTTTTTTTT
>PVKS010028185.1:0-26722 GCA_004027875.1 Aplodontia rufa | reverse complement strand
TCTCTCATTTGTTTTCGAATGTTTCAACATGCAGTGTTCTCTAAGTGTGTGTGCTAGTTGAAGCCACACCTGTGACAGCCTTCCCCTAATCAGGGAGACACACTCCAGGGCTTTTTTACCCGAATTTAGTCAATAGACCCCACTTCAACATTTTTTTTAAAGAGGGAGAAGGACAGTGAGAGAGAGAGAGAGAGAGAGAGAATCAATTTTTATTGAGTTTTTTCACATGGCTTTTGTTGCTCTGACACTTAGTTGTGTACCTGGGTGCTGGGGTTTGAACTCGGGTCCTTGTGCATGCCGGGCAAGCACCGTAACCGCCAAGCCACCGCTCCAGCCCCTCCTCAGCTATTTTTAATCTCTAAACAACACTTGAGTTTTTTCATTGGCGTAATGGATGTTAAAATGAGTTTCCACTTATAACACTAATAGTTAGCTCAACATTTGAATGCCTTAAATATAAAGAACCCATTTGCACGAACGGAACGACTCTGATCAAAGATCCCCCAGCTCGGCTCAAAGGTCTGCTGATTCCAGAGAATGGTTTGCCTGACTCCAGCCAAGGGGTCCACAGAATCCTGCCACTCGAATAGAATCGCCTTTGCTCAGATGCAACTTTTCAAAGAACTCAGTGAGGAAACAAGAGCTGGTGTCCACCCAGCTCACCCAGTGGTGAAAGCCACAGGGAAAACAATAAAATTGTTTCTCTCTCTCTCTCTTAAAAAAACAAACATCTGGGCAGATCTACATCTGGTGCGGAGCCTCTTGCATCTGGTGCTCTCACCGAGTGGGCAGCTCTCTGGACTGCGTCCTTAGCGCACCTGTTCCACGGCCACTCCCTCAGCATCACCGACTCTCTCTGATTCTCATTTCCCTGCTCAGGTGGATTGAGGGCACTGTGACAAGCGCCCTGCTCACTGCTGAACAGTCAGGGCACAGTGACCAGGATGAGCCGGTAGTGACCCCAGAATGTTCATGTCCATTACAGCCTGAAGCTTGTCAATCTGCTGCCTTACGTGGTAAAAGAGGTTTTGTGGACGTTGTTAAATTAAGAACCTTGAGACAGGGAGATTATGCTGGATCATCCAGGCAGGCCCCATGTCATCTTGAGGGTCTTAATGAGAGGGAGGATGGAGGGTCACAGCTAGACCATTTGACCCCCTCCCCCCGGGATCCCTTCCCTGGACTTCAAAGGTGGGTAGGAAACCACACCAGCCCGGCTCTGCAAGCTGGAAGCTCCCAGTTCCAAATTCTGCCTTCCCTGCTGACTCCCTTCTGCCAACCCCACTCCCATGACCCTGAGAGCTGTCATCAGCCCATTGTGCTCCTGGGATTGGCAGAGTCTTTCCTGGCCCCTCTTGAGCCGTGAAGAGATTATTGGGCCCTGATTTTTTAGGCTTCTTCACCTCTTTCCCTAGAATGTGGAGAATAAGCAATTCTGTCATCACTGGGGCCCTGGCCATGAGTCCCCAGGCCTGGGGAAGTCTGTCTCAGCATCCCATCCCTCCCATGGGGTCTGATCTGAAGCAGCTGGGGACCATGACACTGTTCTCTAAGAAATCTCTTATTCTACATGGTTAGATTCCTCTCCCCTTTCTCCATATCTGGATATCCTTTATGGGAATTTCCACCTCTGGATATCCTTTATGGGAATTTAGGACCCTTCAGTAGGAGAGAATATGAACTCACTCCTTTGTGATCCGATGGGTCACACTAAGGCCCACCCCTGTCCTCTGTGCTTCTAGGACATTGCCTCCACTCACTCCCAACCTGTGACAATCCTGCAGTTAGAACCAAGATCCCCCAAGGCTATGTAAGGAATGAGCTGGAGAAATCTTCCTCCTGCCAAAGGCGTCTTAAGAGGGGAAGAGCCTCCTGCTCACTCTCTGCCCTTTGCTGATTGGTATATCACTTAAGATGCATTTGATGGGCTGGTGTGGTGGCTCAGCTGAAGAGCACTTGCCTGGCATGCATGAGGACCCAGGTTCGATTCCCAGCACCACATACACAACTCGTGGAGGACAAATAAAAACCAGATGAAAAATTAAAAATGGACTCTTTCTCTCTCTCTTCTCTCTTTAAAACAAATGCATTTGGCTTCAAATAATTAAAAGAACAACAACAATAAACAACAAAAACCTGCCGAACGGCAGGAACTATCAATAGGGTACGGGTTCCATAAGCAGAGGTGAAGCTGGGGTGCAGCTCAGTGGTAGAGCACTTGCCTCGTACATGCCAGATCCTGGATCCAATTCCCCAGCACCAATGAACAAGTGCACAAACAGAGGAATATCCACATCACGGAAAATTATATAGCCGATAAAAGGCGTGAGATACCACCTCTTACTGATACAGAAGTATCCCTGGGACATAAGGTCAGCTGAGAACAGTTTATGCCATGTTGACATTTCTGCGAGAAAGCAGGGAGGTGCACAGAGTCATCACTCAGTATTCGAGGAGGATTGGCACAACACCCACCCCCACGCCAACATCTGCAGGTGCTCAACTTCCTTACACAACAGGGCGCGGTGATTCACATGACCTGCACACACTTTTCCGAATACTCAAAATCATCTCTAGATGACCTACAGTGCCTACATAAATGCTATATAAATACCTCTTATACAGTGTTGTTCAAGAATAATGACCAAAAAATATCTGTATGTTTGCACGGATGCCCAGCTGGGTGGTTCTGGATAAACACAACCCGCAGATACAAAGAGCAGACCTGTTTGCTGATGTTTCCTGTAAACCAGTGAAAGGCAGCCAAGCAGCTTGCCAATAAAGAGGAGGAGGATGGCCAAGACGGCGTGAATGGAGACAGGTAAGCAGGAGGCCTCTCACGCCAATCTCACGTGCTCTTCATTTTGAACCAGGTGAATGCATTATGTGCTTTATCTTTTTTTTAAAGAGAGAGGGACAGTGACAGAGAGAGAGAAAGAGAGAATCAAGTTTTTATTTAGTTTTTCACGTGGCTTTCGTTGCTCCACCACTTTGTTGAGCACATACATGGTGCTGGGGTTCGAAACTGCCTCATGCATGCATGCTGGCACTCCCCCTCACTCCCAAAACTCTGTCAGAGGCCTTGGTCCTGAAGCGAAGGCTGGAGCAATGGCAGCAGGATGTCACCTGCACCCTGGGGTTAGAAGCACTTAACAGGACCACAGCAGCCAAGGGATTCTCACTTCTCTCCACAGCAGGGACCATGCAAGTTAAACCCTCATGCTGCAGATCAACAAAAATGAAAGACTTCACTGCTGGTAATGTGTCTACCAACCTGGCTCCTGGCAGCCAGAGGCCTCGGAGTCTGGTGGCAACTGTGCAGGAGAAAGTGTGGGAGGTGGAGGGCGGGCAGACAGCCAAGCTGCTGCCCCAGGTGAGTTACCCCTGCCAACTCTCAGCAGCCACCACTGCCCGGGCCCTCAAAATACCCGTGTGCAAAGAAAGGTGCTACCCAGGTCCTGCTGAGAGTCCAGGCGTGCCCCTGAAGGATGGCTGAGAAACCAGTGCCAGCATCCAGGCCTTGAGCAGAGTCTCCAGGGCTCTTCGTCCAGGACCTGAGCAGAGTCTCCAGGGCTCTGCGTCCAGGCCCTGAGCTGTTCCCTTCCAACTTGGGATTGCAACCTTCTTCCAAATACCTCAGGAATAGTAGAGTATTTAATCTGAGACAGAAATCCAGAGTGTGGTGCTCACCAATCTTCATGGTCAGGGCCAGGGAGGAGTGCGTGAGCTTCCTGGATTTTCAGATCAAAGTTTTAGTGGGACTGTTTTAATGCAAATGGTTTAAGGCTGAGCAAAATCCACACCGAGTCGCGGAGGTTGGGAAAGTGTGCAGTATGGAAGGAGGCTCACAGGTGAGATTAGATTTCTCATAACCTCAAGGACACCACGACTTTTATGTCAGGCTAGAGAGGAAATAAAATGCTGGCTTCCAAGAACTTGTCAGACCCGGGAGTATCTTGAGTGGACGATGAGCTCATGCAGGATTCTCGGTCACCTCCTGGGTCCCTGCTCCCTGGGGACCGCCATCTGCTGGCTGACCAGTGGAGGGGGGTGACTCATCTGTCAGAAGGAAGGCTCCTGAGGACGGACTTGGGTCACCTGGCTACAACTGAGAGCGCTCCCTGCTTCATGGAGCGGCAGGGAGGGGGAGACATCCATCAGGAGCAGGCACTGGGTTTTGCTACATCCTTTGTTTGCCTAGCAAGTGCTGCAGGGACCTGAACACGAGGGACTGAGGGATCCCTGGATGGAGACTCAGCAGCCCTGGTGGCAGCCCCTGCCTGGACATTAGTCTGTGGCTAATACCTGGTGGAAGGCCATTTGAGACCATGTTTCTTCATGTATTTTTTTTTTAAATTCTACAAGTATCTATTCACAATTTATATTTAAAATACATTTAAAAATTCCTAACATTGTCTTTTCTCACTCCAGACTGTACCATGGATATCTCCTAGACAATTCACATGGTTCCAACTCATACTCACTCATTTAAAGTGGAATTAAGCTTATAATTAGACCAAGCTATACCTATACCAAAATTTATCCTATCAATAGACATTGAGGTTATGTCTCAATTTCATTTTACCACCAAAAATGGGCAATGAGCACTCTTGATTGTACACTTTTTATGGCATAAAGCTTTTATATCTGAAGAATAAATTCCTCAAAATAGGATTTGGGGCAAAAAGATGTGTATTTTTAAAAATTTAATAGATATTGCTCTGCTATCTTCCCAAAAGCAGGAATGATTCCATCTGGGCTGTAATCTATAAAAAGACCTGTTTTCCCATACCCCATCAAGTACGATATGATATTAGTCTCTTCAATTTTTGCCACTGCAAGAAAAAATTGTCTCGCATTAACTAATTTGCATGTATGAATGCTAGCAAAGTTGTTCACTGCACTCTGCAGTAAACTTTAGTTGTAGGTTAGGAAAGCTCCTGAGAGGACTGGAGAGGTGGCTCACAGCGATTACGGTGCTTGCCTGGCATGTGCGAGGACACGAGTTCGAACCCCAGCACCACGAACACAATGAAGTGTCGGATCCACGAAAGGCACATGAAAAACTAAATAAAATTGATTCTCTCTATATATATATCTCTCATTATCCCTCTCTCTCCAAAAAAAAAAAAAATTAAAAATTAAAAAAAAAATGCTCCTAGAACACAGAGGAATGGAAATATTTTTAGCCAGAAATCAACCAGGCCTCTGCCAGAGTTTAAGGAGAGCCCTCCACAAACTTCTGGAGATGTCTAAGCTGCAAACAGAGACCACACCGCAGAGGCAGGGGAGGTGAAATTCAAGTTCGGCTGGTTTGTGACACCCCGGCATTACCAAAACTGGAACGGGGACACAGCAGCTAGTGACCAGAAGCACTGAGTTCAGAAGCACTCAGAGGCTGATCAGGGCTTGGTGAAAGAAAGACATTGATTAGCAATGGGGGCCATTGGTACAAGGATGTGGAAAAGACCAATACCAGGTGGGAACCTGGCACTGTCCCCAAACTAGAAGGGGGAGAAGTCGGCACCGGGGACTCAAAGGTGCCAGAGCCCCTTGGTCCAGGCAGGAGGAGAGGCAACCCCCCCACCACCACCCACCCTTTCATTCTCCCTCCTCACAGAGAGGGCATGGGACCCTGGTAGCCCTTCTGTCTTCCTCCCAGCCCTCCCTTTCTTCCATCCTCGTCATCTTATCCAGGAGTCACCTGAATAAAAATGTGGGAAGCAGATAGATTTTCCACTTCCTAAATCTACGGGGGCTGGCAAGGGTGAAATTAAATGACACTGGAAAATCTGCAAAGAAGAGAAATTGTAGTCAAAATGACAGACATAAAATCTCTGCTTCTCTTTAGGGAATTTGCAATCAAGCTACAAAAAAAAAAAAAAGTAAAAAATATATACATAAAAAAAACAACTATCATTGCCAAGCTTAGGGTGCCTGGTCTCCGCTCCTTGCAGGACTGTTGTTCTCCCTTTGAAAATGGGGTGGGCCTGGCCTCCTTTCCGCTCTGCTTCCCCTCTGCTCATAACTGGGCCTCTTTATCAGGACCTTGCCTGCCCCCTAGTGGTGCACCGGATGAGCGCCCTTCATCTGATGACCCTGTCAAAATACTGATTGTGACAGTAAGCAGCATCTTCTTTGAAAAGCTGACATTTATATATTGCCAGAGTAGAAAATCGTTCACCAACCTTGAGACCCCTCTTCAAATAAAAAGCAAACTTCAGAGAAATTAACAGAGAGGACTAAACACCAAAGAACCCAGCAACCTGTCACGTGATAGCTCCACATGGCATTTTTCTAAATTGCTTTTCTTCTGTGATTGTAACTCGGGTTCCAAAGCTTTGAGCTCTGTGTCTAAGAAGGAGCAGACGTGTGTCCAAGATTGGGAAATATCTAGGTGTCCACACATCGGCCCCAAGCACCTTGCTCAAGTCTTCATGAGACAGGAAAGCCTAGAAACCAGAGTACGCGCACAGGCCTGCAGAGTTCACAAGCCTGACCTCATCTAAATTAACTCTAAATGACAATAAAAGGTGATCAGGCTGGGAGCTGTGGTGCTTGTCTATAATCACAGTGGCTCCAGAGGCTGAAGTGGGAGGATCACAAGTTCGAAGCCAGACTCAGCAACTTAGAGATAGCCTATCTCAAAATAAGAGTACATAAACAAAATGGGCTGGGGATGGAATTAAGTAGTGCCCCTGAGTTTAATCTCCAGTACCCCCAGTCTCCTCCACTCCCACAAAAAAAAGGGGGAATTGGGGGAAAATAGTTGTGAGATGTTTTAGGTCCTAGTCTATTCATGAAGCACCAGGCAGCGGGTGGAGAGGGGTTGGAAACTGGGGCAAATGGTTTGGCTGAGTCACACCGTGGTCCTTCCCTGAGTCAGCCTCCAAGCCACACCCTGCCTGGTGGGAGCTGACTCAGGAACTGAACAGACTGAGCTGCCCAAGGAAGGTCAGCAGCCACAACTGACAGAGCCTGTGGCTGGACGGGGTCCTCCTCCCCTGACACCCAGGCCCGGAACTGGCCTCAAGTTCCAGACCACTCTCAGAAGTAGGGCCACTCCCAATTTTTAAAAGAGCAAAGGATCTGAACAGACACCTCACCCACCCTGCCCCCAAAAATAAACCCATAGGGATCGCAAATAAGCGTATGCAAAACTATGCCACATCATGTGTCCTTAGGGAACAGAACAGGACACAATGGTGTCAGATCAGATTATGACCCCAAAATGAAGTCCATATAGATTTCAATAAGTGTTTGAATACACAATTCAGGAAGAATAGAGACATCTCCCACGCAGAGGAATCCCGCAAGGACATAAGTACTCTCTGGTAAGGAAGTAGAGCCAGTTCCCTCTCCGTAAGTGGGGGCTGTCCCGAGGGACTCCCTCCAAAGACTCTTGATGAGTGGGAGGGGGTCACAGAGAGGACATCACAGATGAGCCCCAGAGGCCAGCATCGGCAGCTTAGCCATGGTGGTCATCGATGTGACAAGAAGGATGCCCTACCCCACCCGTATCCCCTGTGTGGACGTGAGGAGCACCACCAGGCCAATCCCAAGGGAGGACCATTCTGCAAAGGCCTGACAGCTCTCCTCCAAGCTGCCAAGCCCAAGGACAGCTTGTGACCCCGGCACAGCCAAGGGGAGGCTAAGGAGATGTAGCAGCGAATTGAAATGTGTGTCCTAGATCAGACCTGGAATAGAGAAGTGTTGCTAGATGAAAAACGAAGGGAATAGGAACATGGTATGGTGATGAATAGCGTGCTAATATTGGGTGATCGTGACACATATGCCATACTAATATAGGATACTCATACAGGAGAAGCTGAATGTGGGGTAGATGAGAGTTCTCTCCTTGCAATTTTTCTATAAATGTGAAAACAGTCTACAAAAAAAGAGTTTATTTTTATAAGTATGATGAATGGCTCTGTTTTGTTTGCCCAGGACATCCTAAGGGTCTGGTAACCAGGACAGCCAGTGACCCCCCCCCCTCCCACCATGCAGTTTCCCGGAGGTGCTGAGGAGGCACTAGTAAGCTCCGGTGTCCCTTTGTGAGGGTTGTGATGATTTGATGCCTCTTACTTTAGGCCCAGACCGCCTGCTACTTCCCACAACTGGCCTAAACCAGCAAGGCACAAACCATGGGGATTTTGCTTCGGTGGCTTCTATGATGAGAAGGGAAAGCGATCCCACACACAGGTCATCAGGGTAGCACCTCGGTATTTCCCACGGTGGTGGAGCCGGGGCCCGACAAATCATGAGTGATTCAGGCACGATTACCACAGCTTTGATGGACATTACATGGGACATTATGTGATTTCAGCAATGAATCACCTGCATTCACAAAATGTCAGGCCAATTATCTGAACCCTGTGGGAAACTGAGGCACTCTGTGGCCACAGCTGACACAGGGATGGTCCATCCAGACCACTGCCCACAATGCTGATCTACACTGCTGATCTATCACGAGGCACTAATGTGTGGAGAGAAACAGCAAAGTAGAAAAGTATTTTGGAACTTTCCAGAACTCTCCTAGGGAAGTCGCTGAACATTGCTGGAAGGAATGCAAATGCTACTCACCTCTAGATCTTTTCTAGAGCAGGAGAACATCATCCCACTGGGGAGCAGCAGGGGCTTGCCAAACGCATGTCTGGTTGAACGTTCACAGTTCAAACTTAAACCATTTGTAAGTAGAGAAGCAACTGCGATCAGATAAACTAACAGCTTGGTGGGGTTGCAGACACACCCAACCCGTCCCTCGACAGATGGCAAATCCCAGCAGTGACCCTGTGAGCTGACTTCTCAGGAAGGAAGGGTCCAGTTAAGGTGGGGGGTGGGGACTTGGCTGTGCCCAGCTAATTGCACAGGCTGGGGACTCCGGGTCTCTCTACCATGCACCCTGCACACAGAACTCAGCCCTTCCTTCAAACAAAGCCAAGCTAGGATGTCAACCTGCAGAGGTTGGGAGCCTTGG
Source organism: Aplodontia rufa (assembly GCA_004027875.1). Lineage (NCBI taxonomy): Eukaryota > Metazoa > Chordata > Mammalia > Rodentia > Aplodontiidae > Aplodontia > Aplodontia rufa. Next base: position 17,745 of record PVKS010028185.1, on the reverse strand, counting down.
GACCCCCTAGGTGGTCTAGTCAAGGCAGGGGCAGGACCAAGGCTACAGTGATTGGGGGTGAAATCCTGCCTGGGGCACTTACATGTTACGTCACTTTGGACAGAGTCTTGACCTCTGGAGTCCCAGATTTCTCATCTATAAAACAGGTTAATTTTAACTGTCCAAGTGTTTGCGATCACCCGATGATGGGGCTTGTAGCAGCCTCTGCATTCCCTCCGTAAGACGCACCGCTCAAGCAGACTGACTGTGCCCTCCTCCTCTGTGATGAAACTCGGTGCCAGCAGCACCCCTCCTCCTCAAAGATGTCCTCCTCTTCAAAGATGATTACCTTCTGGAAGGTAATCAGGCAAAAGGCAGCTGCCTGGGCCTCAGCATCCCAGTGCCCAGTCTCCCTGCCTACACCTGGCCCCTGCCATGTGGACCAGAGCTGTGGGACCCTGTCCTCTGACCTTTCCAGGGGCTGGACTCTACTGATTATTCCCTCACTTGAGCAGTGAACCTGCCCCTTATCTAAGAAGACTTTTAGGGTGTCAGAGCAGTGGCTGAGCGGTTACGGTGCTTGACCGACATACACAAGGACCAGGGTTCAAACCCCAGCACCACGGTCACTAAGTGTTAAAGCAACAAAAACCAGATGAAAAACTAAATTAAAATTGATTCTTTTTCTCTTTCTCTCTCACTGTCCCCCTCTCTTCAAAAATAAAAATAAATAAATAAATAAATAAAAATAAAAAGACTTTCAGGGTGTCATGTTTAAAAAGAATTCAGCCTCGGCCTTACTCAGGTTCTACTCTGAAATCCACCCACCCACCCACCCTTGTGAGAGCCACAGCTGTCCCCCCAGCCCAGCTGAACACCTCCCTTTCCCCAACCCAGTAGTCCAGCTCCCATCCTCCACTTCCCTGAAGGTGCTCTCCACAGCCACCTACTGTCCTTGTCACTTCAAGCTGCTTAATGAACACCAGAGACGGGGTGGCTCAAGAAACAGACAGGGGCTTGTCAACTTCTGGGGCTGGAAGTCCATGATCAACAGTGCCTGGCGAGGGCTCTTTTTCAGGCTTGAACCCACCACCTTGTCCCTGTAAGCTCACGTGGCAGAGAGTGAGCCTGGTGCATCTCTCTGCTTATAAAGACACTAACCCCACCATGAGGACCCTGCCACAGGACCTCATCTCAACCTAAACGGCCCTGCCTCCAAATGCCACACATCAAGGACTAGGGCTTCAACCTGTGAATCCAGCCCCAGCACTGGCCTTACTGCCCCTGGCCTCTTGCTTCTGACCCCTCCTCTGGGCTCCCATGATGCGGGCAATCTAGACTCCTCCTGCCTCTCTGTCCTGAAAGAGTGGCCTTTCTCGGGGTCCAGGGCTATGCCATCTTCTCCTCTCTACCAACGTCCTGCATGTGACCTCATCCTCAGGGTGATCCCATCAATGTATGCAGTGAGGGCTTCACAGCTCCAATGTCACACACCCCTACACTCCACTGACCGTGCATATCTCCTCCATGGAAGGAGGAGTGTGAGAAAGGAGAGGCACTGTGTTAGTTTGCCATAGCTGTCGTAATAAAACACCAGACAGTGTGGCCACACAACGGGAATTGACTTCCCCGCCGTCCGGAAGCTAGGAATCTGGACCAAAGTGTTGGCGGACTTGGTTTCTTCTGAGGCTTACAGATGACAACCTTCTTGCTGTGTCCTTGGTGGTCTTTCTTCTGTGTGCACACACCCCTGGGAGTTGTGTCCCAATTTCCTCTTATTAGGACAGCAGGCATTTGGAGTGGAGCCCACCCTAATGGCCACCTCTTATCTTAATACAGTCATATTCTGAGGGACTGGAGGTACCGACCCCAACATACGGATGTGGGGGACACAATTCAGCTCCCAAATAGCACCCACTCAGCACGTCAAGGTAAGACGCCTGTTCAAGTTCCACTCTCAGACCTCTCCCCTGCCTCTGGGCCTCGCCCAGGCTGTGGCACCCACGCGGCTCTTCCCAAGGTCAGTCCATCTCAGGTACACTTCCGAACTCCACCCGCTTCTCTATGCGATCTGCAGCAAACTTGGCCCAGGCCACCCTCTGGTCTTACCCAGATTGGCACAGGGCCTCCTCGGTCCCTCTTCCTGGGACATGCCCAGGTCCACGTGGCAGTCAGAGCAAGCCCCCAGGAAAATGATTCTGATCATGCTGGATTCTGCTCGAGGCTTCTGATAGCTCCCTGCTGTCGGAAGAATGACACACATTCTTCAGAAGGCTCACGGTCCCCGCCCACCAGCACTACCCTGCAGCTCCTTCAGTTCTTCAAATGTGCCACCCACATCCCTCTGGGGCCATCCTGTGGGCAACACGTGCCCGTGTGGCTCTCTGCACCTGACCCTGACGCCCTGCACCATGTGCCTAAATATAATATACAATAAATATCGAACAAAAGGTGTGAAACCAATGGGATACATGGCCGAAATGAGGTCCCCAAGGACAGAAGATGGGGTCCTTGTCTCAAGACTGCCACGAACAGTGGCATCTGCATCTGTGGTCCAGGAGGAAAACGAGATGGGCCAGAAGCTCGTCCCTCATGGTCTCCACTGATTCGACACCACTAGAACCCTTCATCTCTGATGCCAGGTGTAATTCACTCTGCCTGCGTGTCCACGCAAGAGACCTTTGTCCGCCGTCGATTCAGACAGAATGCCAATAGCTTGATGGAAATATAAGAGGCCCAGGAAAGGCCAGCAGAAGACAGAACGAATCAAGACGGCTGCCCACACGGAAAGGCTTCTCAATCACGATGATTAAATAAATCGTTCTTGACAACAACCGGAAGAAAAGGCAGAGAGAACGCGGCGACTTTGAGCTTCTCCCCGCCTGTGTTTCTCTCTCCAACCCTATTGCCACCCTGTCACCCAGACCCAGGGAGCCCCATTCTTAATAAGGTGCATATGGAGGGTGGGAGGTCATTGGGTCATTGTGGATCAAGTCCCCAAACTTCCCGTTAGCCTGAGCAGATCGTTGATCATTTCCAACAGGAAAAGCACAATTTGTTTTAAGGAATGAGAGCTGCTCCCTGGTTTGTAAGAACCAGCGCATGGAGAGGCGGGTGCATCAATTCAGGTAAGAAATCCACACTTAGGGGGCTGGAGCAGTGGCTCTGCGGTTACGGCGCTTGCCTGGCATGCACTTGCCTGGCATGCGTAACGGCACAGGTTTGAACCCCAGCGCCCACGTACACAACAAAGTGTTAAAGCAACGAAAGTCATGTGGAAAACTCAGTAAAAATTGATTCTCTCTCTCTCTCTCTCTCTCTCTCACACACACACACACACACACACACACACACACACACTGTCCTCTCAAAAAAAAAAGAAAGACAGGAAAGAAAAGAAACCCATACTTAGATGTGGTCAGTCATGGAAGATGGGCAGACCGTGTGCCACACACCCCAGGAGAACCTGGCAGCCCACCTCGCCTGCTTCCTTTATTTTTCCTCTTGCCTTTGTTCTAGAAGAAATAACTCCTTTCTTTGCGTGCTTGGGCCCTGCAGTACCAGAGAACAAGACGACGAGATTGGTCGCTCTGTCAGTTCCTGCTCCTTGCAAGGAAAGCTGGGGTGGATACAGATTGGCAAAAGGTGAGGACCACATGGAGGAGGCCATTCTGCAGGAGGGCCACCAAGTGGCTGGCCCGTGTGGCGCTGCATGCTGGGGACACAACACTGAGTTAAATTTAGGCCTTTTCCTATTGCACAAGTGCCAACCCCATCTGCCCACTAGGAAGCTTAAAAAACCCCGATACGCTATTGGTGGGAATGCGAAACAGCACAGCCACTACGGGAAACACAGCGGAGAGTCCCCAGAAGTGAAGCAGTGGAACCACCACACGATCCAGCAAGTCCTCTGCCGGTTATGTCCTCAGGGAACTGAAAGCAAGGTCCAGAAGAGACATGCGTACACTCCCGTGCCCAAAAGCATTGCTCACAATAGCCAAAGACAGAAGCCACCCAAATGTCCACGGATGGACGAATATGAAGAGCGTGCTCCCCCCACACACAGAGGAATATTAGTAGGCCTTGAAAAGGAAGGGACGCAGACTCTTGCTGGAATCAAATCCAAGGATAGCATGCTCAGCAAGACAAGCCAACCACAAAGACAAAACCCACACGATTCCTCAGACAAAGTCACGCATGCAGCAGAGCAGTGGTCAGCAGGGACAGGAGGGAAATGGGCTCAGTGTTCTCTGTAAGATGAAGGTCTCTGGAGAAGGCTGGCAGTGCTGGTGGTCAGTGCCTCAGGACGTATACTGTACGCGCTGGAAATGGGGAGGACGCTGAATTTTATGTGATGCATATTTCACCACAACTCAGCAATAATTAAATTATTTTGGTACTGGAGATTGAACCCAGGGGCTCTTAACCACAAGCCACATCCCCAGCTCTTTTTATATTTTGTTTTGATACAGTCTTGCTAAGTTGCTTAGAGCCTGGCTAAGTTGCTGAGGCTGGTTTGAACTTCCAGTCCTCCTATCTCGGTCCCCTGGGTCACTGGAATCATAGGCATGCACCACCACACCAGGCTTGAATAGTTAAATTTTAAAACTAAAACAAAACACAATACCTGGATCCCACTCCTAGAAAGTCTGGTTTACCTGGCCTGGGTATAGCCTGCAATGTGGGGATTTCTGGAACCTTCGAGAGGTTCCAACACTCAACTTAGTTTAAGAACTATGCGTAGACTGTACAAAACACTTGTCCACAAAGAAAGATCTAACCCTGGATGAGAACACCTGGTTCTTCAACTCTTAATGCCACGTGTGTGCCTAGAACTTGGGGAGTCTCAGTTTACCTCTTCAAGGACAAGCCTACAGACGTACCCACCCCATGGTGGTGCAAGGATCATTAGTTGGTTTAGATGAAGGATTCTATGCTGTAGCAATCATAAGGTGAAAGAGAATAATGAGTGCAAACAGAGGTCATTTGCTGGTCTCTCTACCACGTAGGTGCCTTTACCAGACCCCAGCATGAAATTAATCCTTCCCTCCTTTCCTCAAAAGTCCGTAGAAACTGGGCATGGTGGTGCACACCTGTGATCCCAGTGGCTCAGGAGGCTGAGGCAGGAGGATCTCAAGTTCAAAGCCAGCCTCAGCAACTTAACAAGACCCTGTCTTTTTTTTTTTTTTAAGATAGAGAGGGACAGTGAGAGAGAGAGAGAAAGAGAGAGAGAGAGAGAGAAGCAATTTTTACCCAGTTTTTTCTTTCATATGACTTTCATCCCTCTGACATTTCACTGTGTACTTGGTGCAGGGGTTCAAACTTGAGTACTTGTGCATGCAAGGCAAGTGCCGTAAACGCAGAGCCACTGCTCCAGCCGTGCAAGACCCTGTCTTAAAATAAAAAATATAAAGGGCTGGGAATGTGGTTCAGTGATTAAGAACCCCTGGGTTCAATCCCACATACAAGAAAGAAAAAAAAGGCCATCGAACTTGGGTAGTTCCTTGGCCCTCAAAAGGCAGACTATGACCGATTCAGCACCCAGGGCCCCCTTAGCCTAGCACACCATGGGCTTTCGATTGTTGTTTGCTAAATCTGGGGGAGCTGCATATAAACCTGGTGCATTCAGCACGCTGCAAGCAATTTTGCTCCTGTCACCAGCAGTTTTGCTATTCCAGAGTGAGCTTTATTTGCATAACTAATAAGATGCATATCCCCGGAGTAAGAAGGGCTCCAAAGAAACAAAGAGATGCTGTGCTATGTTCACGGGATTAGCGTCCAAACAAAGACCCCATTGTCCCCAAGCCACTCCATCACACTCCTACTTTGGGGCTATTACTGGTGCCATTCAAATACACCTGAAGGGTTGGCCAATATGACCTAAGCAATCAACACACTTCTATAGAATGGAAAAGCAATCTTGAGTCATTAGGAGACATGAAAGAGTGAGTTAGGCCGACACTCTCGACACACAAGAGCACGTGCAAAGGGGGCGTTATGGCTTGCATATGAGGCATCCCCCAGAAGCTCCTGTCAGTGCAGAAGTATTCAGAGGGGAAGTGATCGGATTGTGAGAGCTGAACCTGATCAGTGTCCTAGCTGGAATGACTGACAGGGTGGGGACTCACTGAGGCAGGCCTGGAAGGGTGCATCTTTCCCTCTCACTCTCTCTGCTTCCCGACTCCACCGTGAGCTGGGCTGCTTCCCTCTGCCAGGCCCTTCCGCCATGATGTCCTGTGTCACCTTGGGCAATGGAGTTGGCCCACCATGGGCTGAACCTCTGAAACCCTGAGCCAGAATAAACTCTCCCTCCTCTGGTTGCCCTTGTCAAGTATTTTGGTCACAGCAACAAAAAGCTAATACAGGGGACAGATCAGAGTCACCACTTTCTCCCATCCTTTAGCTAGCCCTCTCTTGTTTTTCTTTCCCTTTTTAAATTTTTATTTGTTTAGTGTGTGTGTGTGTGTGTGGCAGGGTACTGAACTACACCCAGCCTGTTTTATTTTTGATTTTGAGACAGGGTCTCACTAAGTTGCCCAGGCTGACCTTGAGCTTCCTTGCGCTGAGCCGTAGGGATTGCAGGTGTGCATCTCCACACCTGGCAGTTGTCCACCTCTGGGTCAGAACATTGGTTCATGCACACAAGCAGCTCAGAAAGGGCTAACCTAGGTGGAGAAGGAGCATAAGGAGTGCTGTGTGATCTCGCTGGGTCTTCTCTGAACTCCAGCCAGGAACATTAATCTGGGAAGAAATGGGGGAAAGAAATCACAACTTTTGACTGCCTGCTATGTGGTACACCCTGCATTTTCTCATTAAATTTTCACAACTGCCTCAGACCATGTGTGTTCAGCCACAAACAACAGAAACATCGACTTAAAGTGACTTATACAAATAAGATTATTCTCACCTATTAAAATCGTCTGTGGCTAGGAGCTGCTGGTACTGCCTCTGAATGCTCCTGCCCGTTTTGTTCTTCCTGTTGCCTCTCAGTCACAGCATAATTGTTGGTAAATCAGACATTGCAGCCATGTGCAAGGCCTGACCAGGAGAAGAGAGGGGACATCTTAATCTATGTTTCCTGTTACCTTTCTAACAAAGGAAGCAAAAGCCTTCCCAGGAAATCCTGGACTTCTACTTGTCTGTCTTTGGCTGGCTTCTCTAGAAGCTAAAATAGAGATTTTTGCACAAGTGATTCATTGGCAGACTACTTTCAGGGAGTTTTGTTTTGTTTTGTTTTTTTGTCTTTTCAGTAAACAAAGCAGTGTAGGGCATAGGGAAGACTCAGGTTCAGCTAGACCTGCCCCTCAGCCTGGTCCTGCCCACAACCATTCTCCACTGAGGCAAGGGACTCTGGCCTTTCAGTCCCTGTGCATGCCAGTCCTTCACTGCAGGTTACCAAGTGTGTGTAGCACAGCCTCCAAGTCCTGTGCAAGCAAGAAGGCCCCCTTGGCTCCAGGCAAGCCCTGGCAGCCGGGATTGACTTCTGCTGCACAGGAGAGCTGGCCTGGCCGCCACCAGTGTCTTCTGCAACCTTACTGTCCCAAACTAGGTCCTGTGGCTTCCGCTGGTGAGAAGCAAATATTTGACGTTTCAGCCTCTCCGGTGCAGCAACACTCAGGAGGTCAGATGTCTTGCAGAGCGGCTCCTGGGTCAGGCACATTTGCCCAGGAGGAAAATCTCTATTCCCCATCTCGCGTGAGGAATCTACCTCAGCGGCTCTCAAAACGCTTCATCTCGCCACCCGTCCTAGAAACTGCTGAGGACCCCCAAAGGATCATGTGCATCTGTTTTGCATCTGTGGCTATTTACCACATTAGAAGCCAAAACTGATACATTTTAAACATTTATGTATTAATTCATTTTAAAACAATAAACCTATTAAGTATTAAGGTAAAGGACATTTTTTATACAAAATAACTTTTCCAAATTGTTTGGAGTGAGAGAATGGTTGCTTTACGCTTTCACAGCCTTAGTACCTGGATTGATTAAAAACAGCTGGATTCAGTTTGTTTTACTGAATATTGTTTTGGTTGAAGCATGCGAAGAAAATCGAGCCACACGAAGATATGTAATTTGAAAAGAGAGAAATATTTTAATGCTGCCAGATAATTGCAGATATTTCATTTGATACTACATCAAAATGCAACCAGTGATAATTTCTTGAAGGTTTTGCAATATGGAACACGAAACCATAGCAATGAACTTTTCACACTGACACATTAACATCCTCTAGTTTGTAGTTTGAATGGATCTATGTAACATTTTGCACTTAATACTGGCAAAGTTTTGGTTCAAAGAAACTGAGAAGCAGATCTTCTAAACGTCTGCACACTTCATTACAGAGTGCTCAAAACCTGCACGCATTACTGTCACCACCAACATCACCGGAAACATCAAGTCATGGAAGCCATCTGGTCCATGGTGGTGGATACAAATTTCCAAAATTCTAATTTTTGCTCATGAGCACTGATTGCATCATTAGCAACACAGTTAGATGGTTACATTGAAGCGACCACCCCGCCGTCAGAGAGAATGATCAAATGTTCCTGTGTGAATACCCCTGGTCCGCCCACCCTGCTTTCAAGTAAAAAGGTGTTTGGAGGGAAAATCAAGTTCAGCTCAAGACTAGCAAAGCACAGGAGCTTGTCCTGCTTCGGGGTACAATAACAGTGCACAGAGTGAGCGATCTGTTCACCAAGGATTCCCTTGAACCCACTCGGGTTGTTGCTGCCTATGCGGCCAAGAGCACCACGAGTCCTCTGACCGTCTGGTGACTCCACCTTGGTGCAGAAGCAGGACAAGCACTTTTACCCACCTCTGGCTTTGCACTATCAGTGCAAAAGTCAACATGGAAAAGGCAAATCATATTTATTATTTTTATGAAAACTCTTTTGGTCTTGCTGATCCCCTAACAGGGTTCCAGGGAAGCCCGGCAGTCTGAGGCTCAACTTCCAGAACTTTTACCACATTGACTTCCACTTCAAGCTGGTTACTTGGGTTGCGGAGAGGAAGAGGAGGAGGGCTGTGCCGGCCCACCTCTCTCCATGTCAACCACAGAATTCATTCGTCCTTACCCTTAGAAGAGTGAATCTGGGTCCCTGTCAGTATTGAAAATCCACTCAGTTTATTACCATTCACAAAACCTTGCTCATAGCTTTTCAAATGACTCCTCTTTTTATTACTAAGGAGTTGAGTTGTTATATGAATATAAATGCATATCAAGTAACAATATGATATGCATTTGGTCCTAATCCAGAGTCACCCCCACATTGCCCACACCCCAGTCTCTTGATTGTTCTATATTTCCCCATAACACACACACACACACACACACACACACACACACACACACATATGATTGTGAATTTCCCAGAATTAAATGATTGCATAAGTATTATTTGGCTTCTTGGGGGAGAAGTTACATTATTGATTGTCTCCCTGGATCCCTCCCTATATTCCTTCCATCTCCTCTCCCTCTCTCTCCTCTCCTAAATATCTATAATTCCCCTAGATTTTGTGTTCCTTCAACTTTGTTGAGAGCTTGACTACCTTTCACCCAAGCCTGGGTTTAGATCCAGCTATAAATAGGAGGAAACATTTGACCCTCAAGTTTCTGAGTTTGGCTAACTTCATTCAGCATGATTTCTTCCATTGCCATCCATTTACCTTCAAAGGCTGCAATATCATTGTTTCTAACAGCTGAGAAGAACTCCATTATATATGTATACCAGAGCTTTCGGATCCATTTATCCAGTGAGGGGCATCTGGGTTGGTTCCGTAATTTAGCTATTGTAAATTGAGCTGCTATGAACATTGATTTTGCTGCATTGCTGTAATGTGCTGATTCTAACTCCTCTGGGAAAATACCCAGAAGAGGGATAGCTGAGTTATATAGTGGATCCATCCCTAATTTTCTTTTTTGAGGAGTCTCCACACAGCTTTCCAGAGCGGCTGGACCAGTCTGCAGTTTCACCAACAGTGTGCTAGCGTTCCTATCTCCCTGCAACCCCTCCAGCATCTGTTATTGTTTATATTCTTCATCTTTGCCAGTCTGACTGGAGTGAGGTGAAATCTTAATGTAGTGTTGATTTGCATTTTCCTGATTGCTAGTGATTTAGAGCATTTTCTGGTGTATTCATTGGCTTGCTTGACTACTTTTACATTTTTAGGGAATAAGCAGTGACCCTGGACCAAGAAGGGATGCTGCCCCAACCTTAGGCAGATGCTTTTCCCTGGGAGTTCAACAGAGGCCTGGCCGAACTCTGGTCCAAACTTGCCTTAGAGCTGTTTAACCAATGGGCCTTGGAAAGCAGCCCCTCCCGGGGCAAAGAGAGGACCTAATCTGTCAGCTGCCTGCTCAGCAATGTGTCCCCAACCTCAGAACTTTATTTTGACTCCCCAGCCCCATAGATGGCAGTCATGGCAGAACTGTCAATCAAAGTTTCTTTTCTGCCAAGCTAAACGATCAGACATGTCCTTCCCTAGAATCCAGACCTTGAACAGAGTCACAAGGCTGAAAATGAACAATCGTTCACCCTAAAAGCAGCCCCCCAAAGACTATCTGGCAGTTCTTGCCACCTGTTCTCTACTTCTGTCAAAGAACTTGAGCTCCTGTTCTTCCAGCTACCCCATATCCTCCCACCCGAAGCCCCTTCTGCTATTAGCAGCCAGAGTCTGTTTCAGCTGCATGCACCAAATGAGTCTAACTGATGTTACCCCAAAGAGAAATTGCACACCCTACCCTCGAAAGCATAAACTGCCTACAGCTCTCCCAATTAGGATTTTCCAAGCCTGGATTTCTTCGAGGGTCATAATCTGGGATTGGTGCCTATTTTCATGGCTGCTGCCTTTATGTCCATACTGCATTCCAGCAGGCTCCAACAAGAAACCATTTCACAGCTGTTTCCTGAGGAAGCCATGATATTTTGAAGCCCCAAGACATAATCTTTTAATTATCATTTAGTGGAGGATTTTTATATCCGGCTTTTAGCACAGCATTTAAGAGAAAATGAGAGTTTATGTGTTGATGCCGTGGAAGACTGAGGCCAAGTAAAGCCACTAGGTTCTTTAAGCCTCCACCAGTGAAGGCTGAGACACAGCCTATTGAGACTACCGTTGACCTCCGCGTACTGACCAGGCGATGTCCAGATGTCCCTGCAGACTTCACAGTCAAACTTCCTGTCACTGAACAGTGTGATGCAGTAGGAACTCGAAGAACACTATGTGGAGCTCACAGCCAAGTGCATTTCCTGTGTGCTGGGTCACAGCTCCAAAGGATAAGGGATCAGGCAGGTAGCAAACCCCAATCCAGCAAGCAGGCTGGTGGGCGGGGACTGAGCGCTCCCGCTTCATCTCACCGAAGGATGCTGATACTCCTCTCCAGACAACTGAAGCTGCCCATAAAAAGGGATTTGTGGGGGCTGGAGCCGTGGCTCAGTGACATTGCACTTGCCTGGCTGGGCAAGGACCCACGTCCACAACTGAGTGCTGGAGCAACAAAGACCAGATGGAAACTAAGTATAGTTGATTTTCTCTCTCTCTCTCTCTCTCTCTCTCTCTCTCTCTTTCTCCATCTCTTAAAAAAATAATAAAAAGGGATTTGTTGTCACGGTTTGACTCATGGAGATCATTTATGACCAATGGTACGAAGGGTGTCTGAAAAAACACTCACGAGTGCTTTGTTTAGCTAACTAAATGCCAGGCATATTTTCATGCCCTGTCAAACACTTTCTGTCATTCAGTGTTCACAATAATCCTACCAAATGAATGAAAATATCCTCATTTTTTCCACTTCTAAGGAAAACAAGGTTCAGTATCTTAAACACCCATTCTATGTTACATGGTTTGCTGGCCTTTGTTCCAGCTGTCTAAATCCCTTGTTTATTCCATGATAAAGCAGTGGTCTAAATGTCCATTTTACACAGGCCGCTGGGTTTTTTTGGCCTACACAGCATTATAAAAAGTTTGAACTCCTTACCAACATTTGACAACCAAGAATGGTCTCATAAAAACCTGGAACTTGGAGCTGGAGTGGTGGCTCAGCGGTTATGGTGCTTGCCTCGCATGTGCAAGGACGCGGGTTCAAACCCCAGTACCACGTACACAATGAAGTGTCAGAGCAACGAAAGCCACATGAAAAACTAAATAAAGTTGATTTTCTCTCTCTCACTGTCCGTCTCTCTCTTTAAAAACAAACAAACAAGAAAACCTGGAACTCCAGGTCTAGAGGAAGACAAAGCTGTGGGCCCAGGGTGACTGGAAGGCTGGAAGGCCTGGGTCCTTAATGAGCAGTTCCACCCCCACACGGCCAGGCTCGCCCATGTCCCCCTGGCTCCCCGGCTGACTTCCTTGTGGACTTCGCTTGCCCAGCTCTAGTGGACATCTCCGTTTGTCCACCTTCGCTCTGTCCAGCATGTGTTATCATCCCAGATGAAGGGAAGCTGCTCTGTCCCGTTTTAGCACCCTGGGCAGGAAGCCTGGGAACCACCGTGAAGCACTTACTGCCAAATGAAGCTCAGAAAATCTGCCCGAGGCTTCATGTGAATCACGTGCCTGCAGCAAGGTGTAGGGCTCCAAGGCTCCTTAAAGACGCTTTCGAATCAGTGTGTTCTTCTGTTTGCTTTCCCAACACCAAAGAACGTGACATCTTTATTCAGACTGCCCCGGCAGATAGCCCTTTCAACACAAGTCTCCATGGAAAAGGCACAGAATTTTCCTGGTAGGACACATGGCCACTTTGAACTGGAAGCCAACACACAGGTCTACCATTATGACACTTGTCACCATCAAGCCAGTCAGACCTCACAATCACAAATTATAAAAGCTAACAAAGTCACCTTCAATAATACCTAATATCTCCAAACTGAGTCTTCAAGTTCCAAGGATGGTTTTGATCAGCATAGGGCAATGGTTTCTATGCATATGTGTATGTGTATATACACACACACAGCATCTAGGCACACCTGTACAGGCACACACACACACACACACACAAATGTTATCAGATGAGATATTATCCCTGAAGGCTGCCTTTGCCTCTCTTCCCAAACCTCACTCTTCTAACTCTTCCTCTGAGAGGTCATGTGTCCCGTCTACATCCCATTATTTTAAACATGTGGCTATATTAGTTATCAGAATTGAATTGTAGAATAAATGCTGGAAGGAACTTAAATGATCATTTAATACTGGCCTTCGATGTCATAGATGAAACTATTGAAGCCTAGAAGATTTAAAACTATTTGCACAGGATCAGAAAGACAGTTGATAAAAGTGCACTTGACCCCCTTTTCCATGGCCTTTACTCTCCTATGAGCTTCTATTTATTTTGCACCCTCCCAAATGCTCTCTGTAAATGGAGTAGCTTGGCTATGATGTCTGTAATTCGCTTTTAAAATACTTCAGCTCTGACTGTGTGATATAAATATGTGTTTGTTAGCCTTGATCCACACCCAAGGGACAGTTGGTTGCCCTAATCAAGAATTCACAGCTAACATTTAATCAAAATGCCACACACCAGAAAGGGCTATCACAAGGCTCAGCTACTGTCAATCAACACTAGAAGCTTTGCTAATTATAATAAATATTACTAAGAGGCTTTCACTGCTAAACTTAATGGCTGGCAAATTAACCTAATGGAAACTCTAAATGGACTGCCATTGGTGAGGCTGGTAGTGTGAAGTGCTTGAGAGAGATTCCCCGTTTTCTCCGAGATGAACCCTTCATTTTTGCCTATAAGGATGTCTGTCACCAGTGGCAGAATAAGAAAGGATCCTACATCCAGCCCCAATTTCAGAAGATTCTGGCTGGCTGATCCCTGCACAGAGTTAACTGAATCCTACCTGAAGCTGGGGTGTGGGTCCCAGGTGATTCCTTACACAGGTGGGGTTACAGCGTACAGAGAGGAGGAGGCTAGACAGGCTCTTGAACCTATATAGTAACACAGGCTTATTCCATACATATATATTGTATAAAATTTGGCTGAAGAGTCTCTTGCATACAAATATGTTGTAGTGAGACTGTCAGGTTGTATTCAGTATTACCTCCCTGTAAAAATGGGGGCGACTGACATCTACCAGATTCTGATAGCTGCAAATGACTGTTATGGATTGAACCGTGCCTGCCCCAATCCAGAAGCTGAAGTCTTAACCCCCTGTGCCTCCGAATGTGACCTGATTTGGAAATGGGATCTTCGCGGAAGTAATCAAGTTAAAATGAGGCCAGTAAGGTGGGCTCTAATTCAATGTGATTGGTGTCCTGATAAAAAGGGGAAATTTAGAAATGAAGACAGGCCAGGAAGGACATCATGGGAACATAAGGCAGAGATCAGGTGAAGCGACTAAAACCAGGAAGCACAAGGATGGCCAGCGAAGTACCCGATGCTGGGGGAGGAACCAGCACTTGCCACCACCTTGATCTTGGGTGTCCAACATCCGGAGCTGCGAGACAACGGAGACGACTCATTCAGGCAGCTAGGCTGAGGCAGCTTTTCATGGCATCCATAGCAAGCTGTTATGACCAAATGAGCCCAGGTCTATTTGTGGAAAGGCTTCAATAATTGTCTGGACTGATAAGTCCAATTTCACAGGGGCCATAAATAGTCACTAACTGTGATTCCCCAAATATCTGATTGCATTAAGTCATACCCCTACTTAAAAATCCACCCAACGGGGCCAGAGCAGTGGCTTAGCTGTTACAGCACTTACCTTGCATGGCCAAGGACGAAGTTCAAACCCCAGCACCATATATGCAACCGAGTGTCGGAGCAACGAAATCTACAGGAAAACCTAAATAAAATTGATTCTCTCTTCCTCTCTCTCACTGTCCTTCTCTCTCTTAAAAAAAATCTACCCAACAGGCCTGAAGCAGTGGTTAGAGTGCTTGCCTGGCATGCATGAGGACTCGAGTTTGAACTCCAGCACCACGTACACATCTGGGTATTGGAGAAACCAGAACCAGATGAAAAAATAAATAAAAACTGATTCTCCCTTTCTCTCTCTCTCCTTTTTTTTTTAAAACAATTTTTATTTAGTTTTCCATGTGACTTTCGTTGTTCCAAGACATTGTGCATACGTGGTGCTTGGGTTTGAACTTGCGTGCTCACTCATGCCAGGCAAGCACCGTAACCATAGAGCCACCTCTCCAGCCCCTCCTTTAAAAAAAATAAATCTACCCAACAATCTTCATGATGGGAAGATGAGGCTTCCCATCTGTGTGCTATCTGCGCCCACAGTCAATGCTCCAGAAATACCTGCGATCACACAGAGTCTACGCTCCTTCTCTCATTGCAACAAGATAGAGTGTAAGCCAAACAGAGTGCAGAGGTCTCAACAGTAGGACGTCGAGCAGGAGTCACAAGACTTGGGCTGGAGGGAATAATGTAGAGAAAGCTCAAGGAAATGGAGCTTTGCTCCTAATTGCAAGCTGTCAGGAAATAGGCGATTCTATTATTGGGAATTTTCATTTTCATAGGCATCTAGATGTATCTTACAAAGTGAAGCTGAAGTTATAACTGATAAAGAAGCAAAAGCCATTTGTAGAAACCCCTTGAAGGGTGGTATTTGGCAGCTTGGACAGTATTATTTTTATGTGTGCTCAAATATAATTATGGAGCTGTCTTGTTTTTTATTTTGCTCCGTTACAGGCACAGAGCAGTCTTGCACGAGGATGGTGTTCTTTGAAGTTGCTGATGCTCAATGGGGACCAGCAAGATTTGGGGCTGTGAGTGCCAGGCCAGCTCTGCAGATCTTCTTTGCTCTTCCTCCCGGGGCACGGTCCTGATATCACTCTCAGGAGCAGCTGGATACTGCTGCACACCTGCAGACAGGATGCGAGGTCCAGTGTCCACCAGTGCCTTGGGAGTGCTCATGGCGACAAGAAGGCACGGAATCCAAATCTAATGAAGCCCCCATACTGTGCTGTCCAAGAGAAATGCAAGTTCTCCAATAACCAAGCAAAAAGGAGTAACTCAATTTTTAAATAGATTTTATTTAGCTTATGTATCCCAAATATCATTTTGGTATATAGTCAATGTTACAAATATTAGTAGAACATCCAACACTTTTTTCCATGATATGTCATTGTGTATTTTATACCTTCAGCATATTTCTACTCAGGTCAAGCACATTTAAAATGCCCACTGGCCACCTGTGGCTCATGGCTACCACACGGACAGTACAGCTCTAGATCTGACTCCCAGCTTAGTGGGACTAGGAGAAATGAAGTCCTGGCTGTCTCCACCAAAGTACATTATTTACATACTCTAGAATTTGTGAGATTCTACTTGAAGGGCCCAGTTTCTTCAACAAATAAATGCTAAGGAAGAATAAAAGAGAGGAGAAACTTTCATAATGTAAAAGATTCTTAGGGGAGGAGCTGAGGATGCAGCTCAGTGGCATATCGCTTACCCAACTTGTGTGAGGCCCTGGGTTCAATCCCCAGCACCCCAAACATAATTAAAAGGGGGGCCAAAATTTTTTTTTAAAAAATGGACTCTTAAGGGACATGTTAACCAAATGCAAACTGTGGACATTGCTTGAATCTTGATTAGGAAAAACAGACTAAAGACACTTTCTTTTGTAGTCAATCAGAGCAACTAAATCTCCAAGACTGTCTTTTAGGATCGTACTAAAAAATTAATGTTCTGTAATCCCAGCAGCTCAGGAGGCCGAAGCAAGAGGATCACAAGTTCAAAGCCAGCCTCAGCAACTTTGCGAGACCATGTTTCAAAATAAAAAATAAAAGATGGGCTGGGGATGTGATTCAGTGGTTAAGTATCACTAGGTTCAATCCACAATAACCCCTTAAAAAAGTTTTTGTAGATTTTGTTGGCTTATACAATGTGATTATGGTTATATTAAATCAAAAAGTCCTTTTCTATATAAAGCCCACTAAAGAATTTATAGGTGAAACAATATCACATAGGATTTACTTTAAAATATTCCAGCAAAATTTAAAAAGCAGGAAGGAGATAGGTGAAGGATGATGAATGGCCGCATATGGATAATTGATGGGCCAAGGGGACCAGGTGTATTTTTTTGACTATTGCTACAATAAAAAGCTTAAGTATGATAAAAGCGAAGATACATTGTTATCTTAATTGTGGTGACGTTTCACTGGTATATACATATATCAGAACTCATCAAATGGTACATGCTCAATATGAGTGACTTATGTCGGTCAGGTCTCTATAGAGCTGTTCGGCAACAGTCTATTCCAGGGCCACACACACGCTTGGGAACCCAGTGTGGAGAAGAAGTTTTCACATACATTATTTCAGTGGGTGAGGGAGAAAATTTGTTAGAACTTATCTGTTGTAAGCAAAAGAACCTCAAGATTTTCTGGCCTAAGAAACAAAATGGGAAAAGATCATGGCCGTTAGTTTTACCATACTTACAAGTTAAGTCAGCCGTATTCCGTGGAGGCTGGCAGAAGACACAAGACCTCGGGGTCAGAGACCAAGGACTCAATACCCATGGCCCCCTGGGCAGCATGAGCATTGGCACAGTTCCGTCCGTTCCTCTGACCCCAGTCCTCCAGGGGCGATGGGATATGACTCAGATGGATGTTTGGCACATGGCAGGTCTGCACGCTAGCTGAGGAACACTGCGCTTGTGAAATCCATCCTGGAGAAAGACACCACCTCATCCCCCTCAGCTGCTCACTGCAAACATAGCTATAGGAAATGGCTCAATAAAGAGTGGCCAGGGCCTCACATTCCTGTCATCCTCAGCAACATGAACAGGAGCAAGAGGCAGACATGGAGGACTA
>PVKS010028184.1:0-26745 GCA_004027875.1 Aplodontia rufa | reverse complement strand
TGTATTTGGGTTTTTTAGGAACAATATAGGACCCAGAAGAAAGGCAAGGGATCAGGGGATGGGAGGAGGGAGGTAGAGGGATATGGGGGGTGGATATTGAACAACTTGTATTCTGAATTGTGTGCATTTAGGAATATGTGACAACTAATCCCAACATTATGTAAAACTATAATGCACTAATAAAAATAAATTTAAAAAATAATAAAATTTTAAAAATAAATAAATAAATAAATATTTCAATTGCTGTAATGGTTTTGTCCCCTCCAGAATTCATGTTGAAATCTCATCTCCAATGAAGCTGGGAGGTGTGACCGCTGGGAGGTGACTGAACCATGAGGGCTGTACCTTGATGAGTGGGATTAGGCCCACCTGGACCCCTTTTTGCCTTCCTTCCATTCTCCCATGGGAGGATACACTATTCCTCCCCCACAGGAGGATGCAAATCAAGCCTCCAGCTTGGAAGCAAAGAGCAGCCTTCTCTACACAGCCAAACCGTCTGGAGCCTTAATCTTGGACTTCTCAGGCTGTATTGTATCACAGCACCACAAACAGACTGAGAAATCAGTGCATGGGGATCTTTAACTGTTCAGATTCCAGGACATGGGAACTGCTGGAGGAAGTGATGATCCAGGAACATGGAAAATAGTCACTTGGACTATACTATGGTCATAAAATATAACTTTGTATGATAATAACTGCCTTAGAAATCATTTCAAATCATTTCGGCAGTACCAAGCACAACATTATTTATTTGGTATGTAATAACAGAAAATTATAATTAGAATATTTACTTAACTCAGTAAATTGGAAAGAGCATCATTAAATGTATATATGTGTTTCAATTCCTAGAGAAATTCTGGTACATCAGTTTTCACACATCACACTAAATTCCTTAAGGACATCAGGAAGTAGAAGGTTTTACTCACCCGCACACAAAAGAACAGTGGTACAGGAGCACCGGGCTTGCTCAGCATTCCCGGCCCCCAGAGCATTTCCCACTCGGACACTGGCAGCCACACCAAAGCCAAAGGGTACCTGGAAATTAACAATCATAAATCACAATTTTAAAAAATCTGGAAAATTCACATGTTAATGAACTAGGGTCCAACCAGATGGATGCTCCAGACAGACTCAGCATTCTGAGTTCTAGAACCAATTCTTTCATCCTAGCAGTGTGATGAGAAATAAATTCCTCAGCCTCCTTGATACCTGCTCGCTCCTGCACTGGCTTCTCCCTGCTTCACACAGACCAGAGCAGGCCCTCTGATGGAAGCTGGGTTTGGGGACAAAGTACCTTCTTTACTGATAACACCTTCATCATCATGACTTAATTCAAGCTAGCAATGTTCTACAAGAAAAAAATTTAATGTAAATACATACATTATAAGAATTAAAGGAACCATGTTAAAAAAAAAACTCTTGGAACAAAGCCTTTCACATTATAGGAACTCAGTACAGGTTGATGAAAGATTCCATTACCCCTCATTGATGGTGATGAAACACTCAGTATGTCTGATCATCTAATCAACTGGAATATGCCCCTTCGAATGCCACAACTTTATTTAAATCGTCAATTATGGAAAGCTTATAAGTTTGTTTGCGTCTCAAATAGACCATCATTCAACCTTCAGTCAGTCATCCTTTGTCCTCCAAATATTATCTTGCAACACAGAGCTACTCTCAGTGTTATGTGGACAGACCGCTTTGATTTTCACTTTCCTGTCTACTTTTAATAATTTATATATCAGCTTGAACATCTCATTTCCTTTCTTTTTTAAAGAGAGAAGGAGAGAGAGAGAAAAAAAATCAATTTTCACATGGCTTTCGTTGCTCTGACACTTAGTTGTGTAAGTGGGTGCTGGGGTTTGAACCCAGGTACTCGCGTATGCCAGGCAAGCGCCATAACCACCGAGCCACCATGCCAGCCCTAACATCTCATTTCTACAAGCATCATCTTCCCAACAGCCTTCTAATTTGTTAGGGTTTTTAAAAGTAATAATAATATATATTAAATTGTTAAGATTAAGAACTTGAAAAGTAGACTTGGCTGTATAAAACCATTTAAGGCTTGTGTGCCCAAAGTATGTATCAATGGCTTCAAGTTCAAGATGAATGACAGGCTCGTATGATGCTTGATTCCCTTCCCTTCCCAGATATCATTAACAGAAAATAAATTCCCATGCCTTGTGAAAAGAAATTCACTAACAACACTGTAACTATCAGAACAGCTTTTGGAAGAGGGAAAGCAGGTATCTCTATGATCCTGAGACAGAACCATGGGGACCCAGAGCCCAGGGTATAGATGGAAGGCTGGACCATGCTCCTTCCTCCCAGTGGAGCCCTAGAGTTTTGAAGTTCCAGGTTTGTCATCAAGGCAGGGAAAGCAGTATCCAAGGAGATGCCATCCAGGCCTACCTATAGCTTCATTATATTATATTATATTACATTATATTATATTATATTACATTATATTATATTATTATGTTAATTATATTATATTATAATTTATTATATTATTATATTACATTACATTGTATTATATACACAGAAGGAATGTTCTAACACAGATAAGCATTATGTGCAAGTTCCCTGTGTGTTAGAGTACCCAGCGTTAAGTCTTTCTCTTTTGTCTTGGGGAATGGGTGTGTATGGGGTTGGGGTGGGGCAGGAGTGAGGAGGTCAGACTGCCTCTGCCGTCTCATCATCCATACACAGTAAAGCAGAGATGTCAGCTAGTCATGGTGCTGTATGCCTGAAATTCCAGAAACTTGGGAGACTAAGGCAGGAGGATCACAGGTTCAAGGCCAGCCTGGACAATTTAGCAAGACTGTGTCTCAAAATAAAAAATAAAAAGGGCTTGGGATGTAGCTCAATACCACAATCAAGCAATCAATTAAAAACTGAAGATGTCACTTGAAAGATATCACTTGTGCACTGAGCTCCCCACTCGTCCTTCCCATTCAAGGGAAAGATTTGTTGGAGAAAAATCTCCAAATCACAGGATGGAGGTGCCAATGCCAGGCACTTATTTTATAAATTGAAGCATTTACTCATTCATAAGTAAACGGATCATTAAGATCTCCAGAAGCAGTCATTCCTCCAAAATGATCAAGAAAAATTAAAGAACACTTGCCCTCAGATCAAACAAAATAGCTACTCAAGGGACAGAAAAGAATATATAAAGACCCAATTCAATATCCTCAGAGATATTTAAAGGTAGTACAGTATAAAACAAGAACAGGTTCCTATGAAAAAGGGACTATAAGAGAAAATGAAAGGGCTCTTGGAAATTAAAAATGAAAAACAAGAAAACTTAATAGCAGTGATTGATAGAAAATAAGCAAAAAGACAAAAGTTTTTTTATTTTTTATTAGTTCAACAGTCTTACATACTAAAGGGATTCATTACTACACATTCATACATGCATACATAATGACAAGTAACTCGAACCCTATCCTTATTCAGGAAAACGAGATTTTTTTTTAAATATAAAAAATTCAAAAGCAATATGAATCCAGAAGTTTGGCTTCTACCTAACAGGAAATTTTGAAAAACAGCACAGAAGAACAAATTTAACAAAAAGAGAAGAAAGGATACAGTTTGTTTAATTTCCCAGGGTTGAAGAACAATACAAATCTTCAGACAGAAAGGACATCCCCAGTACTAAATAAATAAAACTATCTTAAGAGAAATTTGCCCCTGTGACATTTCAGAACCACATGGGTAAAGAACACACTCTAAACCCTTCAAAGAGAAAAATCATGTCCAAAGAATCAGAGCCACATTCAGGTAAGACATCAATAACTCTGAATGTTGGAACATAGAGAAACGTCTTCACGTTTCTCAGGGAAATTATTCTGAACCTCAAATTCTACGCTGAGCCAAATTTCTGATCAGGTGTAAAGGGAAAATAAAGACTTACATGTGCATGGTTCATGATTCAACTTTCATTGAAACTTGGGAAAAAGTTCTTTGCCTCCATTCCAAACAAAACAAAGAACAGCAACAACAAAAATCTTAAAGGAATTTAAGAGGAAGAAATGAGATCAAAGAAACTGTAGACTTGAGTCATGGTGAGCATGAAAGAAATCCTAGAGTGACAGCTTTGTAGCATACTAGAAAAATTCTAGAAATCATTAAAACAAATGGACCTGAGGTATTTAAAGAAGAAGAAAAAAAGGATCCACACGTAATGTTTGCCTAAATGCCAGATGTTATTAGTAAGATGGTGAAGGCATGTACTGTTCCTGTCAGTAAGAAAAGCTATTAGAAATGTCAGAAAGATACATAAAAAGCTGTACAAGAAAAGACCTGGCTTAATATGAACCAAACTAAAATGTGATACGATTTTTACCAACAAGTGATGAAAATAAGAAAAACAATCATTGATTTCATTTCTTCCTTATCAAGTTTTCTTTCCACAATCAAAGAGTTTTGGTGGCTGTTCCCACTCTTTCCTTCTCATCCAATAAAAGAACCATCCCTTGGATCTGCAAGTTATCATATTTATAAAATCATGTTGTTATTAATGACAGCTTATTCTTCATCTTTCTGAATTGAGTGTATAGTTACTGGGTAAAGGTATTAAGAAATATAGGTGCAAAGATTTGGTAACAATGATCAGAAAATGGTTCAGAAGTGGAATGGCTGGAGGAATCAGACTAAAAAGAGAGGAAACAAGTTTGCTTTCAGTTTTGTAAACTTCTGAACTATTATTTGTGTCTTAGTATAAACTGCTTTTTTAATAAAAAAAAAACTTTTAAGAATACATAAAAATAAAAGCTACAGAGGGTGTAGCTTCGTGGCAGAGCTCTTGCCTAGCAAGAGGCCCTGGGTTCCATTCCCAACACCAAAAATTATCAATCAATTAATTAAAATGATGAAAATAGTTTGTTATAGATACAATTGACGGAAAACTAATAACAATCTTTTGGGTACTCAGACTTCATATAAATGGACAAGAAAAAAGAACCCCTCTATGCCATAAACTGACGACAGGCCCAGGATAAACAGACAATTCAAACAAGAACAATTAGTTAAGGATAAATATAGTCAACGTCAAGGATAAAAATTAAAACAAAATGCCCATTCTTCATATATCAAGTTAGCAAATATTTTAAGCAAAGTGAATTGCTTTCTTAATTTCATTTTCAGATTGTTCACTGCTAATATGTAGAAACACAAATGATTATAGTGTGTATTGATCCTGCACAACTCTGATGAGCTAATTTATAAACTCTAAGGTATGAGCTTGTGTGTGCGCAGATTCCTTAGAGTTTATCCTAAGACATCATGTCATTTGCGAAAAGGTACAGTTTTACTAGTTCTTTCCTAACTTTTTCCTTATCAATCTTGATACCTTTTATTTCTTTTTCTTGTCTTACCGCCCAAGCTTGAAGCTGCAGTATACTGATCATTAGATTTTTTTAATATTTAGATTCATGGCTTTAGTCATCTTGCTGACTCTATCTCTTGTCAGCTGTCTCCAAACACTGTGTCTCTCCCCAGTCTCCTACTCTCTCCTCTGGAATTCCTACTACATATATAATGAACTTTACCTTTCAAACATTCTATCTCTTTACATGCCCTTGTTTTATTCCGAGGAATTTCTACATATCTATCTTCAAGTTCATCATTAGATTTTTTTTTTCAGCTGTAACTAACCAATTATTTAGCATATCTGATATTAAATTTCAGTGACTTTATTTTCTACTTCTAAAACTTCTACTTGATTCTTTTCCAAATATTCTTTTGGTTCTTTTGGTTTCAATTCCTTCTTTTACGTCTGTTTTGAACATAATAATTTTATATTCTCTTTCTGATTTCTATATCATAATCTCAAAACCTGAACTCTAGCTTTTCTGTTATGTTTGTTAACTCGTGCTCAAGGTGATTTATTTCTCTGTATTATATAGCCTTACTGTAAGCTCACTACTAAGAAAATTTGGGTTTTTCCATGACAATAATGAAGAATTAATATTTCCCTATCTCTAATAAAAGGAAGTCTGTGCTAGGAAACAGAGAGTAATGATGGATTCCAGGGGCTAGGGTTGGGGAATGAGAGGGAGGTTTTTTGGTTTTGGTTTGGCTTGGTTCTATTTTTGTTTGTTTGTTTGTTTCTGGGGTTTTTTTGTTTTGTTTTGTTTTGTTTTTGGTAGATACAGAGTTTCCATTCTGCAAGATGAAAAGTCTGGAAACAATTGCACAATAGTGTGAATATAATTAACACACTGAGATGTACACTTAATGATCAAGACGGTATTTTATGTTAGAGGTACTTACCATAATTAAAAATAAAAATGTAAAGAAACAAGAAGCCTGCAACAGAGCAGGTATAAAAACAGACCTGAAGACAGAATTTGGAGATGTCTACTATTTATGAAACTGCTCTACTGTCACCAACGAAAAACAGAAGCAATATCAAAAACCTCCCCTGATCTCACACATCCCAACTTTGACAACCAAAGTTAACCTTTAGGCAGAACTGCCTACTCAGCAGCCTCTATTCCTTTACCTACCTTGATAGCCGTTCATTCAAATCTGGCTGTCCCTCCTCATCACTCCATGAGGTCTCTAGTGACCTTAATCCTAAACCCAATGGATACTCTCCAACCTCACTCTATGCTACCTCTCTGCAGCTTCCAGCCCAGCCCCTTCTGTCTGCTAGCTGAGCTTCCTGCTGTTCCTGTCCTCTACATATTGGCCCTGCTCCTTGACACTCTTCATTCCCAGCTGATCACATCAATACCCACTAAAATTTTTTCCGCTTTATTTTTAAAGAGAAGAGGACACAGAGAGAGAGATAGAGAAAGAGAGAGGGGAGAGGGAGGGAGAGAGGGAGAGAGAGAGAAAAATTTTTATTTAGTTTTTCATGTGGCTTTCGTTGCTCCAAGACTTGCTGTGTGCGTAGTGCTGGGGTTTGAACTCTCATACTCGCGCATGCTGGGCAAGCGCCAAAATGCAGAGCCACCGTTCCAGCTCCCTTTTTTCACTTTTAATATTAAAGAAAAATACAAGGAAACAAAAATGGCCTGTACTTCATCTTCCCAGATAGCCCTCTCAATCTTTTTAAAACAAGCAGCAGCTGGGCACAGTGCCGCATGCCTAGCAACTCAGTGGGAGTTGGGGAGTATGTTGCTGAGTTCAAGTTCAAGGCCAGACTCAGCAACTAAACAAGACCCTGTCTTGCAGTGAAAAATAAAAAGGACTGGAGATATGGCTCCCTGGGTTCAATCCCCAGTACCCAGAAAACAACAACAATCCCCCCACTCCTCAAAACAAAAACAAAAACAAAAAACTAACAAAACAAGAAGTAGACAAAACAACAGGAATTTCTCATGTCTGTATAGAGCGGGAATATCCAAAAAGCATCAAAAGATAAAAGGCATTACCCTGCATTGCTCTTCAAGCCAGACACTTGTGACTCTTCTCCTTCCGTGACTTGCATTCCACAACCCAACTCTGACCATAGCCTGCCAATTCTGCCTCCCCACATACTTAATTCTTCCACTTCTCTCCTCCTTCACCAGCATCCCCCTATATTATCACCTGAACAACTCCAGCAGTCTCTTCCTGTCCTCTCCACTTCCACCTACAACTGTTTCCCCAAAGCCAGTTTTTCCACAGGAGCAAGAGTTGTTCCTCAACGTGCAACCACATCTTGCATGGCGCTTCCATTTCCCTCAATAACCCTCGGCAGTGACCAGTGCAGTCTCATCCCAGGGCCCTGGCCCAGGCTACATAGGTGGCTCCCAGCCAGCTCTCCAGGCCAGCTGCTCCCATCCTTCAAGACCCAGCTTAAACAGTAGTGCAGAGAGACCCTCCCTCACAACCTAGAAGATATCCACCTGTTTTCATGCTTCTCCGAACCTTTTTTTACTTTTTTTATGGTGCTTATAACACATGCATGAAATTTGCAAAGCTCTCGTTCATCTATTTTCTTCTTTTTCTCTGTCTCCTTTCTGAGCCACAAAGCCACAAGAAAACAGAAGCTGTCTCCATCTCGCTCACCATCATATTCTAGCACCAGCTCCTTACTGGTTGAATGATTATGGCGGGCATCATGTTAAGTGTGTTAGATGCAGACTCTATCTTCACCTGAAAAGTAGGTATTTCCCCCCATTCTGTAGAGGAGGAAACTAAAGTTCAGAGAGGCTGGGAAGGGAGTCCATATCACACAGTCAGGGAGTGGCATGGCTAGGACTCAGCTCCATGTATCTGGTCCCTAATCCATCCATGTGATCTCCACTATGCTGTTCTTTCTCTTTCTTTTTCTTTTCTCTCCTCTCCTACCCACCCCCTCTCTCTGAATGCAATGATGATGGCCCTCAGGGTTTATGTGAAGTAAGTGCAGAGTGTCATCCCATAGTTCTTACCATGTAGGCTGCAGAGGCCAGCTCATAAATGACTGCCTGGGCTCCAAGCTCGGTCACATTAACCAGCCCTGAAATGTTGACATATGCAAAAGACATTCAAAAAGTGGATTAGAGCAAACATTTGCCTTGTGAAGCTAGCACACATTTTAACTTAAGAAAAGGCAACAATGCCGCAGAATCATTTGATGGCAGAATTCACTATCAGATTGACCTGAGGAGAACCCATTTTTCCTCAGAGTTCCCAAGACTTTCAGCAGCTGAGATTCACATGATTCATTCTACAAGCCCCTGCTCCACCAGGGAACAAAACATTGGGTTGAAAGTAGAAAATAGGTGGCCCCTAGGGTTGCAGGTCATTCCTGCAACCCACATCGGGAGATGTGGGGTCACAGTGTAGGAGGTAGGACAGGAGGGCAGCAAACTCTCTGCATACCTGATGGGACCACTGAAGCTTGAAACTGCCCACAAACCACATTGTCCTCTGTTTGCTCTATTACATTACCAGTAATCAGGTGGCCAAGGTAAATACCTACAATCCAAATCACTACAATTTTGGTAGACACATAGGTCATAGCTACAACAGAGCCAAATCAACAATTCCATGTTTGTTGAAGTCTTAAAAACTGGGCTGGAGCAGTTGCTCAGTGGTTACAGCACTTGCCTGGGATGTGCAAGGACCCGGGTTCAAACCCCAGCACTACATACACAACAAAGTGTCAGAGAAACAAAAAAACAGATGAAATTAAATTGATTCTTTCTCTCTTTCTCACTCTTATCTTAAAAAAAAAATACTTGGCTGGAAGTCAGGTGTGATGATGTGCACACCTGTAATCTCAGCTACTTGGGAGGCCAAGGCAGGAGGATCACTTGAGCCCAGCAGTTGAAGACCAGCCTGGGCAACATAGCGAGACCTGTCTCAACAACAAAATGGCCAGATGCTCAGCAAAAGTCAACTGAAGTAATCCAAGAGTCAGGAGACCTGGGTTAGAGGTTTTGTTCTTCAACTCCATGGCCCTTGGCAAACCCTTTACCCAGTGGCCTCCTTTTCCTCACTTACAAAATGTAGGGT
Organism: Aplodontia rufa; assembly: GCA_004027875.1. Classification (NCBI taxonomy): domain Eukaryota; kingdom Metazoa; phylum Chordata; class Mammalia; order Rodentia; family Aplodontiidae; genus Aplodontia; species Aplodontia rufa. Next base: position 17,301 of record PVKS010028184.1, on the reverse strand, counting down.
GGGTTGGTAGAGCTAAAGCCCTATCCTACCCAAGTTTGTTTGGTGGAGAGTTTATGCCTGTATTGAAATCCTCCGTGAGTGCCTGATAAAATGGCACAGAATGGAGAAGCAATACTTAAGTTCCTGGTAAAGCCCTGGACACATGACTGGCCAGGCTGAGCATAGGTGTGTCCTGGACTGCTCACAGACCTGCGAGGAAGGTTCCAATCTCGAAAGTCCACCACTCGATGCACACCATAAACATGCTGGGGATAGCCAGGTGGATGTAGGAGCCCCACTCCTGAAAGCACTCCCTCGTCCAACCTGGAGAACAGGGAAGAAAACAGGTATTTACTGTTCAGCAGTCTCGATACCAACCATTCTATTTCATGTACCAGCCACTTCCATGCGGCCAGAGGCTAGAAGTGAACTCAGTTCTCTAGCAGAATATAAAGATGTCAATGAAGACCAGCTGAACTGCCAATATTTAGTAAAACTAAAGTATGTTTATGCCCTATCACTCACACATGCCACTCCAGGATATAAATGATAAAAGTTTTGTGGTACTCCATTAAAAAATGGAGGATAAAATTGTTCTCTGAGCTAAAAGACAATGTAAGGAAGGAATTCAGAGAGGAAATACAAGAAATGAAAGACCACTTCAACAAAGAGACAAAGGTCATGAAAAAGAATCAAACGGAAATCCTTGAAATGAAGGAATCGATAAATCAAATTAAAACTTCAATGTAAAGCATTATCAATAGATTATACTACTTGGAAGAAAGATTTCCAGGCCTTGAAGATAAAGTATATAATATTGAAAATAAAGTAGACCGGAGAAAAAAATGTTGAGACCATGAACAGAATATTCAATAAATCTGGGATAACATCAAAAGACCAAATTTAAGATTCACTGGGATAGATGAAGGCTCTAAAACACAAACTAAAGGAATGCACAATCTCTTCAATGAAATAATAGCAGAAAAAATTCCAAACCTTAAGAATGAAATGGAAATCCAAATTCAGGAGTCATAGGACTCCAAATACATATAATCACAACAGACCCACTCCACGAAACATCATGAAAATGCCTAACATATAGAATAAGAATAGAATTTCAAAAGCTGAAAGAAAAAAAAACAACAGATCACATTTATAGGTAAACCAATCTGGATTTCAACTACTTCTCAATCCAGACCCTAAAAGTGAGGAGAGCTTGGAATGATATATATCAAATTCTGAAAGAGAATGAATGTTAACCAAGAATACGATACCCAGCAAAATTAAGCTTCAAAATTGAAGATCAAATAAAAGCTTTCCATGATAAACAAAAGCTAAAACAATTCATAACTAGAAAACCTTCACTACAAAACATAATAAAATATTAAGGGGGCTGGAGCAGTGGCTTGGCAGTTACAGCACTTGCCTGGCATGCACAAGTACACGAATTTGAACCCCAGCACCATGTACTCAACAAAGTGTCTGAGGAATGAGAGTCACACGAAAAACTAAATAAACATTGCTTCTCTCTCTCTCTCTCTTTGTCCCTTCTTTCTTAAAAAAATATATATATTCCATTAAGAAGAAATGAAAACTAGCATACAGAGACATTACACTAGAAGAATAATCAAAACAGAATCAAATCCAATTTAACTACCAGAAATAAATCAAAATGGCAGGAATAAAATCATCTCTCAAGAATAACATTGAATATAAATCGTCTAAACTCTTCAATCAAAAGACACAGGTTGGAGAGTTGAAGCAGTGGCTCAACAGTTGGAGCACTGGCCTGGCATGATCAAGCACCCAGGTTTGTACCCCAGACCACATACACAACTAAATGTAGGAGAAACAAAAATCAGATGAATAAATACATGATTCATTTCCTCCTCCTTCTCCTCCTCCTCCCCCTCTCTTAAAAAAAAAAAGACAGTGGTTGGCAGATTGGACTAAAAAACAAAACCCAACAATATGGTGCCTGCAAGAGACTCACCTAACAGGCAAAAAAATCCACTGACTGAAGGTGGGAAAAAACATACCGTTCACATGGTTATCATAAACAAGCTGGAACTGCAATTCTTATGTCAGATAAAGTGGACTTCAAGCCAAAATTAATCAGAAGAGACAAGGAAGATCATTTTATACTCCTCAAGGCAACCATACATCAACAGGATATAACAATCATGAATATCTATGCCCCAAACAACAGAGCACCTACGTACATCAAACAAACCCTTGCCAATTTTAAAAACCAAATAGTTCACAATACAATGACTCTGGGTGACTTTAACACAACTCTTTCTTCACTGGATAGATCATCTAAACAAAAACTAGTGAAGTCTCTATAGAACTAAGTCATACAATTAATAATTTGACCATAACAGAAATCTTTAGAATATTTCATCCATCAACAACTGAATTCACTTTCTTGTCAGAGGCACACAGAACACTTTTTAAAATAGATCATATTCTATGACACAAAGTAAATCTCAAATAGAGATTCTATCAGACCATAATAGAAGGAAATTAGAAATTAACAATTAGATAAGAAATAGAGACCACTCTGACACCTGAAGACTTAATAAAACAATCTTGAATGATGGCTGGATAAGAGAAGAAATCAGGGGAGAAATAAAAAAAATACTTGGAGATAAATGAGAACAGTGATACAACATATCAAAATCTGTGGGACAATATGAGGTCAGTTCTAAGAGGAAAGTTCATAGCATTCAGTACATGCATTAAAAGAATAGATGCCTATAATCCCAGTGACTCTGGAGGCTGAGGCAGGAGAATCACAAGTTCAAGACCAGCCTCAGCAACTTAGTGAGGCCCTAAAAAATTAAAAAATGGGGGCTGGAGCAGTGGCTCAGCAGTTACAGCACTTGCCTGGCATGCGTGAGTATGTAAGTTCAAACCCCAGCACCATGTACACAACGAGGTCTCAGAGCAACGACAGCCACGTGAAAAACTAAATAAAACTGTTTCTATCACTGTCCCTCTTTCTTTAAAAAAAAAATACAAGCAAGAAGAAAATACTGCTAAATCAGAAGTCAACAAACTTCTTCTGTAAAGGGTTGGTCATATGGTAAATATACTTCATGGGCCAAATGATCTCTGTCACAACTACTCAACTATGCTGTACAAACACAAGAGCAATGCATGAATGATCAGAGGTGGCTGCGTTCCAGTAAAAGTTTAGGAAGAAGAAATCCTAACTACAATACCATCAGGTAAACACCAACGTGTACAGAGGTCCAAAGAATACTGTACATTTTTCAGGTTAAAGTTTGGAGGCAAGAATACTATGTAGGGGATGATGAATACCCTTCCAAATTACTCTGGAGGGGGCTGGAGCAGTAGCTCAGCGGTTACGGTGAACCCCAACACCACATACACAACCAAGTATTGGAAAAACTAAAACCAGATAAAAAAATAAATAAAATAGATTCTCTCTCTCTCTTAAAAAAAAAAACAGATGAAAATTACCCTGGAGGCATGATCATTTGGCTGAGATGGTGACAGCCAGATTTCTCCATCAGAAATATGTGTTTTATCCTTTCCAACTAGAATATGATCTGTAGGGCAATTGAAATCATTTGACAAGCTGGTTCCCTAATAACTTTCCATCTGATGATTTTAGTATCCACAGAAGCTTCTTAATTGAATCTGTGATTACATTGGGGATTGCAATTGTTCTCAATTTTTGGTATGCATGTTTTTATCAGGTAGGATGCATTCAGTAAAAATATTTCAACCTAACTTAACCATTAAAAGTTTGCATAACTGGCTCATAGAACTGGAAAGTCAAAGGAAGGTGTTTCAATACTGATGTCCAAGGAAGGTATAGAGTTTCCAAGAAAAGGAGGAGTGGTTGGCTAGACAACCAGAATGCTCACTATATTAAAATATGCATTTTTCAGGCTGGAGCAAGTGGCTTTGTGGTTATGGTGCTTGCCCAGCATGCACAAGTACACGGGTTCAAACGCCAGCACCCATGTACACAACTAAGTGTCAGAGCAACAAAAGCCATGTGAAAAACTCAATAGAAATTGATTCCCTCTGTCTGTCTTTCTCTCTTTAAAAAATAAAATATACATTTTTCATCTCTGTCCTAGGTCACGCTTTAATTTCACCTCTCCCCAACCTTACATCCCATGTTATTATAAACTATAATTTCCATGTCCTGTGTCTTATCTAATTTCTGATTCATTTGTTGTTTTGAGTTTTGACAATTTTATTTCACTCCTAGTATTTTACCTGGTTCATTTTTATATTTGCCTACTTTTATTTATTTGTACCAGGACTGAACCTAGGGGTGCTTAGCCACTAAGCCATATCCCCAATGCTTTTTATTCTTCACTTTGAGACAGGGTCTTGCTAAGTTGCTTTTTGCCTTGCAAAATTGGTGGAGGCTGGCTTTGAACATGTGATCCTCCTGTCTCAGCCTCCTTATCATTATTTTTAAAACTTCTGCCTATGAGCATTTTAAGAATGCTTATTTTGCAATTTCTTTCAGGTTGTATTTCTACTTTATTAGGTACAAAGTCTTTTATATGTTGGTTTTGTGCTGTTTCTTTCCCGACATGGGAATTCTTATATGTTTATATCCTGGGTCATGAAACTTACTACTTATTTTTACTTTTCTTTTTAAAGCAAGAGAGGGACAGTGAGAGACAGAGAAAGAGAGAGAGAAAAGCAATTTTTATTTATTTTTTTATGTGACTTTCATTCCTCTGACACTTTGTTGTGTACGTGGGTGCTGGGGTTTGAACTTGCATACTTACGCATACCAGGCAAGTGCTGTAACCGCCAAGCTACCCGCTCCAGCCCTGGAATATCCTTCTTATACTCATAGCTTATTGACTCTCAGATTCATATATTTTGCATTTTAATACCTCTAAAATGGATTTCATCTTTCAATTGATGTGTTAAAAGTTATATTTTAATTGGCAGATTCTTTCTGACAGATAGTAACTCCTTACCGTGTTGAAATCCGGTACTTAAGGCCCGCCATCTCAAACCATGATTTTGTCTGATTTCCTCATGGTATTATCTGTGAACTTATTTTCCAAAAAGCCATCTTCCTTGTGAGTCACCTGCATGCCCTGACATTTGTAAAAGCATTGTGCCTGCTCAGATCTAATGAACCGAACCTGATCAGTTTCTGGGATCAGAGTGTCCTCACCATGGCTGTACTTCAGGTTGTTTAGTATATGGTGACCATTTCTGCTCATGGCTTGGAATAGGCAGCTTGCTTGTGTCCATCTTTAGGCACAAATAGGCAGCTTTCCTTTATTTGCAGATAGGCAACAGTGCTTTCCTGGCTCCTGACTCTCCTTTATCACTAGGGCCAATGGCTTGACCCCCACCCCACTCGGCATCCACAGCCATCATGCAATCCTGTGGCTCATTTTCTATCAGTTACGTTGTTCTTACATCAAACTACCACCTCCAATTCTGGGTTGTGGGGTGGGCTCCCAGGCTCATGCGTTTTTCTCCCTGAGAAGACCATATTTCTTTCCAGTAGGGTGAGTGTCAAGCTGCCTTTCTTTGCTCTTGTGTTTGAGAAATTCCTTGGTGTGTTCAGTGCTGCCTCATCCTGTCCCACTTCCTTCCCTCTCCTGTCCTGAACCTCAGATGCAAAGTGCTGAGTTCATTTTCAGCTTTGTGGGATGCCAGTGTCATCGCTCCTGCCATGCCTCTCACATTCGGGCATTGCGCCCTTCACGTCATTCCCATTCTCTTCCCTCGAGACGCTCCCTGTGTTGGATATTTCTTTCCGTGTGTATTTTTGAAAATGTACACATTTGTGTTTACCTGACAGTATTATAGTTAGGATTTCTTTCTTTTTCCTAAACCTTTTCGCTTAGTCAAACCCATAGCCAAACCTGGCCTGTAACCTGTTTCTGTAAACAGAGTTTTATTGGAATGCAGCCACCTCTGCTCATTCATACATTGCTCTTGTGTTTCTACAGCATGGTTGAGTAGTTGTGACAGAGACCATTTGGCCCATGAAGTATGTTTACTGTATAACCAACCCTTAACAGAAAAAGTTTATTGACTTCTGATTTAGCAGTATTTTCTTTTTGCCTGTATTTTTAATTATGGCAAAGTACACATGACATAAAATTTACCATCTTAACCTCACGAGGACACATACGTAGATAATCCAAGTGAGACATTCTACAGGATATTGTCCTAGACTTTAGATAAACCAGTGTCATTTAAAAAAAAAAAGGAAGGGAAGGATTATTCAGATAAAAAGAAGATCACAGGGGATGGGGTTGTAGCTCAGTGGAGCGGCACTTGATTAGCAGGCACAGGTTCAGGTCCTCAGCCAGCAAAAAGGAAAAAAGGAAGAAAGGAAGAAAGAGAGAGAAAAGAAAAGAGGATAAAGAATCAATGACCAAATATATTAGAACCTTGATTGGCTCTCAAATCTCAAAAATAGGTTTAACATAAGGTGGTTTGGGGACTGTTAGGGAACTTGATTACAGACTGTAGATCATAGAATATTATGGGATATCAGATACAATAACTTTTATTTTATATTTTCTTCCATACAATAATGATTTTGTGGCAACTCAGGGGAACATTATTCCAGCAGTTGTCTCTTTTACATAATTAGTTGTGAAGTGTCATGATGGTTACAATTTCCTGGATGGCAAAGAAGTGAGAAATATGGATCTATGTAGAGCGAGGCTGATTATATTTTGAAAGAGAGCAACAACTACGATAAGATGTTAGGAACTGGGAAGTGTAGATGCGGTGCATTTGATCATTAAACCATTCTTTCCGTATTTTAGTGGGCTTGAACATTTCAAAAATAAAAATTTGGAAGGAAAAAAATGAAACTTGTTTGAGACTAGGAAACCATTAAAAATATTTAAGGGTAATAAAAATAGCAGCTAAAATTTGTTGAATGCACTGTATGTTGCAGTCTTTATTCCAAGGCCCTCAGATGTATTAACTGAGTTATTTCTCATACCAATTCAATGACGTAGGTCTCATTATTATTACTGTCATTTTACCACTGAGGAAACTGAAGCAGAAAAGTTAAGTAGTTGTCCCAGATCCCACTGCTAAGAAGTGGGACTTGAGCCTCAGCAATCTGAAGCAGACAAGCTATTTAGCCACCGTGCCCCCGCTGACTCCCAGATGAAGAAGAGGTATAGTAAGAGCATAGAGTCGTCAAGAAATGAAAGAAAATTGATCATGAACACAGAGAAAGATAAAGCACAAACTGAAAACAGGAAATACAAAGTCAAGTTCTACTAAAGATACCCCTAATATGTCTTTTTTTTTTTTCTTTTTTAAGAGAAAGACAGTAAGAGAGAATCAATTTTATTTACTTTTTCATCTGGCTTTCGTTGCTCCACCACTTAGTTGTGTATGTGATGCTGGGGTTTGAACCCAGGTCCTAGCGTGTGCCAGGCAAGCACCATAACTACTGAGCCACCACTCCAACCCCCCTAATATGTCTTAATTGCAATAAATGCAAATGGGTTAACACCAATAATTATAAACTAGAGACTCTTAGAATGCATGATACAATATGCTGTTTACAAAAGAAGGATCTAAAACAAATTAGCACAGAATGGTGGAATTTAAAAAAAACTGGCTAATACATGCACAAACAGCAATTTCATACATTATTGACACAAGTTGTTGGGGTGCTGGTTCATGAAAATCCGTAAAAAAGGGAAGCCGTTTACAGTTTAGTGAGCCCAGATGACCAAAGGCTTTGGATTTCCATTAAACCAGATCCATACCGGCTCTGCATTCAGCGAGCAATTGCAAGATAGACTTGTTGGGCTATGCTTAGAACGACTCTTCTCAGCTAAATAAATATTAAGCTAGACTACGAAAACACTTAGGATATGCATTTTGATAAAACAAATGGTTGAAGATCATGGAAGTAGTCACAAATAATACTTTGGACAGTATTTGATATAATGGAGAAATCTACCCATAGAAGGAGGGAGGCCCCTGTCAAACTAGACAGCAGACTGGTCAAGGTCTTGTGTCCCTCAATAACCGACCATCACAAATACCCTTAACTCAGCTAGACTGAGAGGTGACCTGGCCCTCTCTGTTAGACGAGTAAAATTATTCCTGGAGCAGGAGAAATAGACAAGAATAGGAAAAATAGAGCTGAGCTTTGGCTCAGTGGTAGAGTACTTGCCTAGCCTGTGCAAGTCCCTGAGTCCCATCGCCAGGCATAGTGGGAAGGAAAAGGGAAAAGATATGAAGAAACAAACTCATGGTTTTATTATATTAACACTTTTGTGTTTAGTTTTAGTGTGAGGAGATGTGATTCATTTTATAATAATACATTTTGTATGTACAATATTTTAAAACTTTGTAATTATGCACTGTATTTTCAAACTGTTTTAAGGTAGTTTACGACGTTTCTAAGACTCATATAATAAAGTTAAGATTTTAATTAAATACTTAAATGTGATGCATGTCAATGTTTAAATATTTGAGTGTTATGGTTTGGATGTGAGGTATTCCTCATAAAACTCATGCGTGATCCAGAGGCTTAGAGGTGAAATGACTGGGTTATGAGATCCTAATCCAATCAATGAATTAAACCTGTCACAGGGATTAACTGAAGGCATGCAGGGTGTGGCCACAGTAGGTGGGTCCCTGGGGGGCGTGGAGTCCCTCTCCCTCTCCTTCCTGATGTGATCCCTTGAGCCGCTTCCCTCCACCACGGTCTTCCACCACGATGTTCAGTCTCACTTTTCACCTCTGAATCCATGAGCCCCCAAATAAACTTTTCCTCCTCTAAGATTGTTTTTGTCTGGTATGGTCTTTTAGTAACAGTAGCAAAAAAAAAAAAAAAAAAAGCAAGCTGACTAAAACACTGGGAAAATCTAAATGATTAATTATTGTTTGTTTATTTTTTAGCTGTGCAAATACAGTGTCCATATATACAAGAATGTTGATTATTCAAATCATGTTAAATGATTAGTAAACTCACATCAAATATGTAAAACCACACCAAAGCTCTCTAAACATCAACTCTATGTTGCCAATAAGAGACTCACTTCACCTTTACAGACACCCATAGATTGAAACTGATAGGAAGGAAGAGCTTTTTCAAGTACATGAAAACAAACAAAAAAAGGTAGTAATACTGAGATAAAATAGATTTAAATAACAAACTATAAAATAAGACAACAAATATTAATAGATCCAAAGGATGAAATCTTAATACAAGAATAATAGGAGCCTTCTCCACTGCACTTCCAACAATGGATAGATTGTTCGGACAGAAAATGAAGGACGCACTGAACTTGAACTACATTTTAGACCGAATAGACCTACTATGTAATGAACATTCCATCCCACAACCACAGAATATAAATTTTTTTTCTGAAGCACACATGGAACATTCTCCAGGATAGACCACATGTTTAACTACAACCAAGCTAACAAATTTAAGAAGTCTGAAATTAGATCAAGCATCTTGTCTGACCACAATGGTGGCAGACCAGAAACCAGTAACAGAGGAAACTGTAAAAATCACAAATTTGTTGAAAGTAAATGAGACGCTCCTGAATAACAAAAGAAATCAGAGGGGGATCAAAAAAATAGCTTGAAACAAATGCAAATGAAAAGAAAACATATGAAAGCAAGATACTGCAAAAGCATTCTAAGATGGAAGTTTATAGAGATAAGACTACGCAAAAAATCTCAAACACCCTGACCTTTACGCCTCAAGGAACTAGAAAAAGAACCAACTGTGCCCAAAGTCAGCAGAAGGAATAACAAAGATCAGACTATAAATTAATGGAACGAACACACACACACACACACACACACATACACATACACACACTAAAAAAAGGTCAACTAAACTAAGACTTGATTTTTTTAGAAGAAACCATTGACAATCTTTAGCTAGACTAAGAAAACAAAAGAAAAGAATCAAATAAATAAAATCAGAAATGAAAGAAGAGACATATACCACTGAAATACAAAGAATCATAAAGAGACTCCGAGGAACAATTATTTGACAACTTGGATAACTTGGAAGAAATGGATAAATTCCCAAAAATATACAATCCACTAAAACTGAATCATCAAGAAACAGAATATCTGGACAGACCAATAATGTTAGAGATATTGAATCAGTAATTCAAAAACTCCTATCCAAGCAATGCCCAGGGTGGTTTCATTGGTAAATTCTATCAAACATTGAAAGGGAAATTAATATCAATCCTTCTTAAATTCTTCAAAAAACTAAAGAGGAAGAAATAGTTCCATACATCATTTTATGAGACTAGCATAACTCTGATACCAAATTCAAGCAAGTACATTACCAGAAAAGAATATTCAGGTCAACAATCCTGGTGTACATGGATAGAAAAAAACTCTTAACAAAATACTAGCAAACCAAATTCAACAGCATATTAATAGGTTAATACTCCATAATGAAGTGAGTGTATCCCTGGATATGATAAATAAATGTGATACAATATTAACAGAATAAAGGATAAAAACCACAATTGCTCCAATAGATCCAGAAAAGATTTAACAAAATTCAATATCCTTTCATGATAAAAACTCTCAATAAATAAGGTACAGAAGGAATTATCTTAACACAATAAAGGCTACATATGGCAATCTCACAGCTAAAATCATACTCAAAAGTGAAAAATTGAAAGTTTTTCCTCTAAAATCTGGAACAAGACAAGAATGTCACTTCCATTCTGTATTGTATTAAAAATAACAATCAAAACAATTAGGCAAAAAATAACAATAAAAGGAATTCAAATTAGAAAGGAAGAAGTAAAATTTTCTGTTTGCCAATGGCATGATCTTGCATATAGAAAACCCTAGAATAAAAAAAAAATCTAAATAAAGAAAGCTCATGGGCTGGAGCAGTGGCTCAGCAGTTATAGGTGATTGCCTGGAATGTGTAAGGATGTGGGTTCGTACCCCAGCACCACATACACAACAGTGTCAGAGGGTTGGAACAACAAAAACCACAGAAAAACTAAATAGAATTGATTCTCTCTGTCTCTCTTTCTCACTGTCCCTCTCTCTCATTAAAAAATTTTTTTAAAAAACCCTAGATTATCCCCCCATGCGCGCGCGCGTGCACACACACACACGTAGAGTTACAAACTAATTTAAAAATTTAGTAAAATTGTAGGATGTAAAGTCAACATACAAAAATCATTTGTGTTCCTCTATGGGAGCAAACTATCTGAGAAAGAAATTAAGAAGATAATCCCATTTATAATAGCATCAATAAGATACTTCTTAATAAACCTAACCCATGAGGTGAAAAAGCTTTACAATGACAACTATAAAACAATGACAAAAGAATTGAGGACATATAAGTGGAAATATATTCCATGTTTATGGATCAGAAGACACAACACATTGTCAAAATGTCCACCCTACCCAAAATGATCCACAGATTCAACGAAATGTCTATCAAAACGCCAATGGCATTTTTTACAAAAATAGTGTGGAAATACGGAAGACCTTGGATAGCCAAAGAAATCTTGAAAAAGAAGAAAATAACAAAGAATCACTTACTGCTTTCAAATTACATTATAAAGCTATCATAATCAAAACTGTATGTTACTACCATAAAAACAGACACACAAACCAATGAAACAGAACACAGACCAGAAATAAACTTGCACATATACCGTTGACTAATCTTCAACAATTGGGAAAGGATAATCTTTTCAATAATGATGTTGAGAATACTGGGTACATATACGCAAAAACAAAATCAAGATGAAGTTAGATTCTTACCTTAGGTAAGATCTAAAATTTGAGATTTTTTTAAAAAAAATTTTCCCATACACAAAAATCAATTCAAAATGGAATAAAGATTTCAAGGTGATCTGAATTTACAAAACTCCCCAGAAGAAAACATAGGAGAAAAGCAGAATCTTGCACAACTTATCACACGCAAAAGGTAGCTACACGTGGTGCTGGAGAGGTTCACTAGCTATATAGCAGCGATCATCTCACAATATACATCTACATCAAAACATGCTGTACACCTTAAATATATACATTTTATGTGCTCATTACACTGTCACAAAGCTGGAAAAATAAAAAACAGAAACAAAACTAAACCGAATGTTATGCTTACCAATGCCTGTTAAGTAATCGAGGGAATTTAGCTATGTCACAAGGGTACTGATTGCTTCACAGGGGCCAGACTACTCGCTTGAGTTGATAAAACATAAATCAAATTTCACTTTTATAGAATAGGATAATCCTGATACAAAACTAGGATTTTGCATTCGTAATTTTAATTCATTAAATATTAATTCCTAGAACTCAATAGTTGGGGCTGGAGTGGTGGCTTAGCAGTTACAGCACTTGCCTGACATCCATGAGGACCCAGGTTCAAACCCCAGCACCACGTACACAACTAAGTGTCAGGAAAGCAAAGGCCAGATGAAAAAATAAAAATAAAATTGATTCTCTCTTTCCCCTCTGTCTCTCTCACTCTCCTGCTCTCTCTTTAAAAAAACAAAAACTCAATAGCTACCAATAGTCTTCTATGAAAAAAGCCACTTTTGTGAACATAAAAAAAAATCACACATCCACCCTGAAACTTTTATATTTTCAATAATATAATTTTATATATATTTATATAATTTTCAGATTAAAAAAAAAACCCAAAACACCTTGTGGGAAAAAAATAATTCAGAAACCAGAATTACACCTTCCTGAATATCAAGTAAGAAAGCAATGTTACCATACCTCCCCAGGTGTCGATGTAGATTTTTTTCCACCACACATAGAGGAAAAGAAGAGCAGACAGGAAGAACTGGGAGGTGGTGTTGGCCCAGGCAGATCCTCTGAAGGAGAAAAACCCATCATTACCACTGGATACATCCTTCCAAATATGCACCACCAGATGGCCCCCGATCAAATTTTGCTCTGTGGTGACAATCAGTTAGTAGATAAGCCTAGAGCTCTTGGGCTGTGTATTCTTGATATTTTAAACAGTGAATCCATTTTATCTCTATAAAACAAGATGGAGTTTTGTGGAATAACCCAATGTTACTATCCATCAATTGGAAAATAAAAGTACATACAGATCGTTTGTCATTGCTTGTGCTACCAGCCTTAAACAAACCATCAAATAATTTCTCAGATATAAGTAGTCCGAATGGATACGTCAAACAACTACTGTGTTCAAAACACTGATACAGGTCAGAGAATTTTCCTTCCCAGGATAGTAATCCACTTGTTCTCCATTAGAACCCAACCATGGGACATCTTCAATAGGTTACATTTTATCACCATAAATGAAATGTCCCATCTGGCACATGAACATGGCCTCCCTGTCTCATTTTGCATTTCACTCTGCTAAGCGACACATTTTATCATTGGTCAGTCTATTCCTATGTTTCTTCTTCTTTTATCCTATCCCCAAACTGTGCTGTCTGTACGTCTTTGGACACTTCTCGGAGACTGTCTCTGAGGTTCACCTCACAGGAGAAGCTGTCCGGAAGATCAATCCACTGTCCTCACCCTTGCTTGCTGGGAGCTGACTCCCCCTATAGCCAACCTCTCTTTCAGCCTTCCGGCTTAAGAAAGATGTTACAAATGAGTTTTCACTGATGTGTAATTATGTTCCAATCCTCTGCAATCCTTTAAGTGATAGCTGTTAATAGCGATAAAGTTTCCATCACCACCCATATTATTAACATGCGTACACTCACCCACCCACACATAACTGAAACAGGTCTCGTGAAAAATACCCACATGATAGTTGATGCACTTCATACTTTTTATTCTCTTTCTCTTTATTGTATTTCATTCTCCAAAAAAATTAATTTTATTGCCTTCAGAACTTTGAACAAACTCACGTAATCCTTCAAGCAGATGTACAAGGCATTAAAAACCACAATTAAGGGGCTGGAGCAGTGGCTCAGCGGTTTTGGCGCTTGCCTGGCAAGCACGAGGACCCGGGTTCAAACCTAAGCACCACATACACAAATGAGTGTTGGAGCAACTAAGGCCATGTGAAAAACTAAATAAAGTTGTTTCTCTCTTTCTCTGTCTCTTACTGTCCCTCTCTCTTTGCAAAAAAAACAAAAACAAAACAAAACAAAAAAAAATCACAATTAAATTACTTCAAAGCCATAAGTTAAAAGTTTGGTCCAAGTTCTAAGGCCTATCATTGATTTCTTTTTTCTTTTTTTTTTATTAGCTCAACATAGTCTTACATTATTGAAGGGATTCGTTGTTACACATTCATACATGAATACATAATGACAATGTAACTTGGACTGAATCTGCATCCAGGATGTACCATCCTTCCCCACTCCCACATCTTGTCTTCTAGATCTAACTATTACAGATATAAATGTCTATATTTTTTATTTTTTGAATTTTCTAGTTTTAAATGCGTACGTACTATTTAGCTTCTCAGGGGAGTGAAGTGTACCCTACAGTATTAACTTTTCCCTTTCCCCTTTCCTCCCTCCCTCCTCCCCACCCTTTATAACTAGCCTTCCCCTAGATTATGTGTACTTCAAATATGGGAGGTCTAACAAATAAACATGACCAACTTTCACCCTGTCTTTGCTTTTACTCTAGCTTCCACAGATGAGAGAAAACATTTGACCTTCAAGTCTCTGGGTCTGGCTTATTTCACTCAACATAATTTTTTCCATTTCCATCCATTTACCCACAAAAGCCACGATTTGGTTCTTTTTAACAGCTGATAGAACTCCATTGCATATCTATACCATAGTTTTTGGATCCGTTCATCCAGTGAAGGGCACCTGGGTTGATACCATAATTTAGCTATTATAAATTGAGCTGCTATAAATATTGATGTAGCTGTGTCACTGTAATATGCTGGTTCTACTTCTTCTGGGAAAATACCCAGGAGTGGGATAGCTGGGTCAAGCCCCTGTTTTCATGTTGTATTTAATTCTTAATATTTCATTTTTTTAAGTGCTGGCCATGAATCACTAAAATGATTTCTTTTTTTTTTTTTTTTTAAAGAAAGGAAGACACTGCCCTGAAATACCTCAAAAGTACTCAGGCTCAATCTTCACGAGCAGGCATGGCAAAGGCTGGTTTTGGAGTAAGGCGCCAGAGGCACCCTCAAGTCGAGGGTGGTCCACCAGGACACCTGCCAAGGGAAGCTCAAACTGACAGTACTATTTCTTTGTGGGACTCTCATTTCCTCCAGTGTTATAAGAGGAATTTGGCTCAATCTCCTACAATTAAGAGACACTGGGAGAATTCCTACAGGCATCTGTCCACTGCTGCCTCTGCTTGGTCACCCATCCTAGCCTTTAAAGTAGCAACTCCCTCCAGGCTAACCCCACTTCCACAAGCAGGTATTGGCTTACTTGATTCCTCCATGATCCTGTCCCTATCTCTCCACCTAAACTCCAACGCCCTCCTTCCAACTTCCTGAGCTGACTGCTGCTCCTTGTGGGCTCCCATACAACCAGCTCCTACCTGTTGTGCGTGGTATGGGGCCTGCTCACCCGCCCACAGTCCCTCTACTGACTTCTTTGGTCCCTGCATCTCCAGCCCCTAGGAGAGGAGCCGCACATCGGGGACACCCAGTCATTGCTGAATGACTAGATGGTGACTTACACCACTCCCAGGTCCAGGGCATACAGCAGGAGGGCATTCATGCCCACGTTGAGAATATTCGCTGCGATCCCAGTAATAACTTGGGGCATGATGATCCCCTGAAAGTTCCAAACAGGAAAACATTAGCATTTTCAAAAGCTAACTCGCCAAGTTGTCAAGTGGACAGATGGAGTTAAACAGATGCCAGTTTTAAATGATGGTAAAGTCACACAAGCCTGGAACAGCTAGATGTGGAAACAATCAAAAATGTCTCCTCTGTTAGTGCAGCTTCTGGCCAAGCCAACTAGAGGCTTTTAAATGCTTCTGAAAGCCCTGGCAGGTCAGTTTCCATAACAGAAGCAGAGAAATAAAAGAGGGAATAATCGCACGAAGGACAAACAGACACTGGCAAGACATGTAAAAGAAAGAGCACCCGGGAGATGCTGGGTCCAAGCTGTGTGAATGCTCCCCAGGTGAGTATCAGGTTCTCAGGTGCAAAGCACCCAATACCTGCTTGGAGCAGGTGTGCAGAAAACGTTCAGCCCTTTGTCTTATGGGGCCAGTCGCTCACTTCTTCTGTTTACGCTGCCCATTCTACCCTAGTACTCAGATAAACATTTTCTTTAGGTAAAACTTCCGCCTACCCCTACAACCTCTGCACTTCAACAGAGTACACTGCTAGAAAAGCAGTATGGATTCATTCTGGATTCAAAAGACTTTGCCTCTATTTTTTTTATTTGTTTGTTTATTGACTTTTTGATTGTGCAGAGCTGCAGACTGAAACCAGGGTCTTGCACATGCTAGGCAAGTGCTCTACACGGAGCTACCCGCTAGACCTGGACTTTATGACTTATGCCTGTGGATAGAGCAGGAGCAGACTGAGAGGTGGAGCTCACCTCTGGCCCTGCCCACCCACCTCCTCCTGCCCTTGGCCTTTGCCTTCACTCCGCGTTCTGTACCAAAAGCATGGTGAACCCCACACAGTTCCAGGAAGGTGTCCACAGTACGTTCAGGCCCTCAACCTCTAACTCAGAAGCACTGGGCCAGGCACCATCCCACCATCAGCTTCTAGAAGAGTAGGTGGGCGTGGGAGCTGCATAGAGAAATGAGAGATGACCAAGAAGAACTGGACAGATTGATATGGGTATCACTCCTGGGATAGATGATAGAAGGACCCACATCTCTCAGAGAGAAAACTCTGGGAGTTATAGAAATGATTATAGGAAAAAATATGAATGTTTTATAGAGAATTTCTTCAAAATACTTAATATACATTTCCAGTATTATAAAGTAAAAATATGAGAAGAATCAATACCTGGCTTTGTAAATATCTCGTCTGCAGTTGAAACAGGAATGCTGCCTGGAAGATTAAACAGAAAAGCAAACACAAAATATTTACTTCATTTTATTGTTTCTGCAGTGCTGGGGATTGAACCCAGGGTCTCCTGTATGCTAGGCAAGGGTTTTGCCACTGAGCTATATCCCCAGTTCCAGATCTGGTTGCTAATGAGATATTATATGATCTCAAACTCAAAAAACTAGACCCACCCTAAATAACTGCTAGAACACCAATTATTTGGAATTTTCCAGAGCAGATGAAAGATTATTTCCCAAAGAATAGAAATAGGTCAATCCTAACTGGTTAAAGCAGAAGATGCTCACAGGGCATCCTAGGAAACATTGTGATTAATTTGAGATCAAAAGTAACCATGGACTGAG